>JACEFZ010011304.1:0-99811 GCA_014155875.1 Cepaea nemoralis | reverse complement strand
AAAAAAGTTTAAAGGTCCCCGGGCGGCGTTGGTTTTTTTACCGAACCCTTTCCGCCCAAATGCCCGTCGTTTGGCCCCCCTTTTATACAAATAGGGATCCAGCATCATACGTTTAATACTCATTAGGTGTGTAAGAGGGACCATTACTTTTTTGTTACTTAATCCAGAACGTCCTTATTTATTATTTCCATCTGGGATACTCGTCCGTTATGTAAATCCCTAAAGGGAGAGGGTCTCCGAAGCGACGTTACCGTTTGCCTCGCGGGCTGAAAATCGCGGGTTGTTACCCGGACTGATTTGTTAAGACAATAATTTGTCGAGAGACGGCGGAGGTTCATGGCTGGAGCTACAGAGTTCGTGCTTTGTATGTTGCTCTCTGGGGGCGGTGTGCAGTTCTGCGGGGGCAGACCGAGCCAGATGGAATAAGAGGGGCAGAGGAAGCAGAGTGAGATTATGAGAAAGAATAACCAGCTAAAAACACATAATAGTATAAACGCAAAACAATGTTTTGGCTAAGTGAATTTGAACAATGAAGGCACACACATAGCACGATTTATGGTTTGATATATCTGGTTGTATGTTTCAGTTTGAAGGATTTATGTTGTTGATTTAGATCACGTCGTGTGATTTCTGCAGAATGTACTTGACGAGATGCAGCGAAACATGACAGGCAATAATATAAACACATATAACTTCAACGTAGCTGATGGTGGAGAGGATCGGCGAGTCATGGTCGCCTGTGTATGTTCCAGACTAGGCACCTGAGGAATAGGAAGAAGAAGACGAAGACGGAGGAGAAGGAGGAGGAAGGGAGAAATGAGGATGAGGAAGGAGGTGGAAAGAGGAGAAATAGAAAAAGAATGAGAAGAAAAAAGAATAATAATAAGAAGAAAACGGAGGAGAAGGAGGAGAAAGAAGGAAGAGAAGGTGAGAACAAAGAAGAAGGAGGAAGGAGGAGAAGAAGAAGAGAAAAAGTAGAAAAAGAAGAAGAAGAATGGGAATAGGAAAGATAAAAGGTGATGAAGAAGAAGAAGAAGAAGAAGAAGAAGAAGAAGAAGAAGAAGAAGAAGAAGACGGAGAAGAAAGGGGATAACAAAGGAGAAGGAAGGGAGAAAGGAGGAGATATAAGGAGGAGGAAGGGAGAAAGACGGATGAAGGAGGTAGAAAAAGGAGAAATAGAAGGAGAAGAAGAATAAGAATAAGAAGAAGACGGAGGAAATGAAAGAGAAAGTAGGAGGAGAAGGGAAGAAAAAAGGAAGAAGAAGAAGAAGAAGCAGCAGCAGCAGCAGATAGCAGTTGCAGCAGTAGGGGAAAAAATACAATGAAAATGTATTCATCGCATAACAATTAATTAAAACTGAAATTTTCTAATACAAGTCGTGGACAAACAGACAGATAGACAGACAAACAGACACACTTCATTCCCCAAATTAGGCGAGGCGAATTCGAGTTCCGACGTTTTATAATCCGAGCGACTCTAGCAAATCCTTGAGATAAAATCAATTCTGTCTGTCTAATGTTCATTTGTGTGAACAGAATGAAGATGCTGTTTGGAATCGACAGATGGAATTGGGAGGTAATGAATACATGGATAGGAGGTGGTTACTGACAATATTTCTGTAAATTAGCTTCGTTTACATTGTCAGACGGACTGATTGGCAGCCGGATAGGAAGAATTTTGATTGACTGGCGTGTGTCTATATAGGTCAATAAAATATATGGGTATATGTAGATTTATTAAAGTATGGGTCTATGTAGATCTATAAAAGTATGGGTCTATGTAAATCTATAAAAGTATGGGTCTATGTAAATCTATAAAAGTATGGGTCTATGTAAATCTATAAAAGTATGGGTCTATGTAAATCTATAAAAGTATGGGTCTATGTAAATCTATAAAAGTATGGGTATATGTAAATCTATAAAAGTATGGGTCTATGTAAATCTATAAAAGTATGGGTCTATGTAAATCTATAAAAGTATGGGTCTATGTAAATCTATAAAAGTATGGGTCTATGTAAATCTATAAAAGTATGGGTCTATGTAAATCTATAAAAGTATGGGTCTATGTAAATCTATAAAAGTATGGGTCTATGTAAATCTATAAAAGTATGGGTCTATGTAAATCTATAAAAGTATGGGTCTATGTAAATCTATAAAAGTATGGGTCTATGTAAATCTATAAAAGTATGGGTCTATGTAAATCTATAAAAGTATGGGTCTATGTAGGTCTATAAAAGTATGGGTCTATGTAAATCTATAAAAGTATGGGTCTATGTAGGTCTATAAAAGTATGGGTCTATGTAAATATATAAAAGTATGGGTCTATGTAAATATATAAAAGTATGGGTCTATGTAAATCTATAAAAGTATGGGTCTATGTAGGTCTATAAAAGTATGGGTCTATGTAAATCTATAAAAGTATGGGTCTATGTAAGTCTATAAAAGTATGGTTCTAGCAACTTACGCCGAATGAGCCTGAAGGCGTTTGAGATGGTCCTTTATTGGACTTGTTTACCCAGTTTAAATGCATCGGCCTGTGGGTTAATATCAATCATTCACTTCATTGTAATCATACACTTACTCATTGTAATCATATACGCAATCATTGTAATCATACACGTAACCATTCTAATCATACACGTAATCATTGTAGTGATACGCGTAATCATTGCAATCATACACGTAATCATTGTAATGATGCGCGTAATCATTGTAATCATACACATAATCATTGTAATCATACACGTAACCATTGTAATCATAAAAGTAATCATTGTAATCATACACGCAATCATAGTAATCATACATGTAATCATTGTAATCAAGGACGTAATCATTGTAATCATACACGTAATCCTCATAATTTACTTCCCAGGAAACGCCATGCAGTTGTGAGCCGCGGTGGTGTTGTGGAAAACCGCTCGCCATTAGGCCTGGTAGTCATGGACTCGATAGACATCGGAGCGGATTCGATCCACATCAGGGCAGATTCGATCGACATCGGGGCGGATTCGATCGACATCGGGGCAAATTCAAATGTTTAAAACAGGCTTGGGCTTCCAAATCTATCGGAACTAAAACTTATTCCATGAAATATCTTGGGAAGTTAAGCCGGCCTGTGTGACACCGAACACATCACCAACGAGTGCCGATTGGTCTCTAAAACATAGGTCTACGTGGGTCTATGTTGGTATACGCAGGTCTATGTAGGTCTACATAGGTCTAAGAAGGTCTACGTAGGTCTATGTAGGTTTATATTGGTCTACGAAGGTCTAAGTAGGTCTATATAGGTCCATGAAGGTCTACGTAGGTCTATGTAGGTCTATATGGGTCTATGAAGGTCTACGTAGGTCTATGCAGGTTTATGTAGGTTTAAGTATGTCTATGTAAGTCTATGTAGGTCTACGTAGGACTATGTAGGTCTATATGGGTCTACGTAGGTCTATATAGGTCTATGTAGGTCTACGAAGGTCTATGTAGATCTATAAAAGAAATGGGTCTGGCTAACATATGCCTAATGGGCCTTAAGGTGTTTAAGATGGTCCTTTCAGTTAGTCAACCAGGCGACGTCTCCACAATGAAGGTTGGCAGCAATGGATTACCAACACTGCCTGTCCCTCGCCCGTACTGTATATGCTGTCAGACTGCTGTTCGTCCATCTCTTGGTGTTATCTTCCCACTTGTATCGTTGTCTACCGCTTGCTCGCTTACATTCAAATATACCTTCTAACACTGTACTTCTTTCATCAACTCTCCTTTCACTCCCAGTTTTTCTAGAACCTCTGTATTTGCTTAACCCAGTTTAGATGCGTCGACCTTGAATTCAAGATCGATGAAACGACATTTCACACTTCCAGGGGAATTAGAAAATATGACAGGGCCGTGGGGGATATAGTGTAGACCATTGCGCTATCGCGAAATCCATATAATTTAATACCCGTTACCCGTTTTAATACTGCATTTAGGGTGGTAGACAGATAATTACATTATGTCCCGTGTGTGAAACGAGATACGAATAAGATGAGTACAGGAAAAGATAGGAAGACAGATGTGAACGAGCTAAAAGAAAAACTACTGGAGTGAATGAAACATTTCATTAGCACACGCAAGGTACTATATGCATGTCGTGATTTTAACGGACTCATAAAGAATGATGAGAAAGGTGAAGACAGGCATGCTTCGGACAGAGTCTCTGGCTTCAATTTAACAGCAAAAAATAGAGAGAAGCTGTTGGATTATACCCCCCCCCCCCACCCTTATTTTTTCTTCCCTCCGCTCTTCCTCCGCCCCTCAGGACATGCTGGTGTGATGGAAACTCTCCGCTGGCTGTTGAAGATGAGCACGGAGCACATTTGGAGCTGTCCATAGATGCAGGAACGCAAACACACAAATATATATATTATCCCGGGAAACCAACTTAAAAACAACAGGATAGACAGTCAGAGAGTGAGAGATGCTAAAAATGAGCTGACAGACAGAGGGACGGATGGATAGACAGGCACTCTTACAGGAGACTAGAAAAAAAGATAGATCGATGGAGACATATAGAACTATCTTTTTGTTTTGCATATCCTAATTACAGGATATCGCTGTCAACACTAGAATTTTACTGCTGTTGTTGTCGTCTTGGCAAGTTTATGTTCAGTAGTTTGCCATTGATTTCTGAACGAATAGCTCCCATACCAATACGTTAAGACCCAGCACGACGCGGTCTGCTGCTAAATAGGTCGCTGCTGTGTTTCGATCGCAGGTAAGCGGCTCACGAATCTCGTCCGCAAACTCTTGGCCACGCAGCCGGTATATACAGAGAACTTACGAACCTGTTTTCCCCCCCAAATGGTTAACAATTGGGCACGGAGACACTGGGCATTAGACAGACAGACAGACAAACACTCAGACAGACAGACAAACAGACAGACAGACAGACAGACAGACGGACGGACGGACGGACGGACGGACGGACGGACGGACAGACAGACAGACAGACAGACAGACAGACAGACAGACAGACAGACAGACAGACAGACAGACAGACAGACAGACAGACAGACAGACAGACAGACAGACAGACCTACCTTCTGTAAACACATTTTACACACTGTACATCCACTCACATCAAACAACATCGCCAACTCTATCCCGACTGACAATCAGACTCCGTACACCAGGGTGAATCAAGTCTCAGTCTACAGATCCCCTGCGTCCCCAGAAAATCAATGATCTAGCAATTGGAAGATCTAGCCCCACCGAAGGCCACAATCAGTAATCGGTCCAACGATCAGCGTAAGCGACCCAAGGGCATCTTTATAGCACGCACCCCTCGTGCCTTTATTGCACTGAATCACCCTTTCGTATCAGTTTAACCATGCATTATTTGTGGCTTGGTTTAACCACACGCATTCAATGGCATCACACACAAGTGATGGATATAATAGCAAGAGAAAGTTAAAATTGTTTGAATAACAGAGGGGGAAAAAACAGAATTGTTATTACGAAGAAAAATGTATAATGAAAACTACATTACACGAAATAGCATTTAGTAGCTGATTAGAGGTCAGCAAGGCAGAATAGTTAAGAGTGCCCGTTCTTAAACATCCGGTGTGCTGATGTCGAGGGAGTGCGTTCAACCCTTACATTGGTCAGTTGGACTAAAATGTTGACTTTTTGACCTCGACTTGAAAACGTAAATTACATGTACCTCTGAAGTCGTCGTGGGTTGGCCAGATGGCGAAGGACACTGGTAATACGGAAAGCAAACTGGTAATAGGGAAAGCAAACTGGTAATAGGGAAAGCAAACTGGTAATAGGGAAAGCAAACTGGTAATAGGGAAAGCAAACTGGTAATAGGGAAAGCAAACTGGTAATAGGGAAAGCTAATCCACACGAAGAAATCAGGCCAGGGCACTAGAAGTTGTAGAACCTGTAAAGCTAGATGTCAAGGCGAAGGAGAGCTACAAAACAAATAAAAAACAATAATTAGCTGCTTGTCATTTACTAGGCAATGTTAGTTCAGCAGTTTGCCATTGTTTTCTGAAATATTGATTAAATATAAGGACAATTTACTATACATCCCACACTTGTAGCTTTGCCAATTTCGCAGCCAACCGTGAAAATATAAAAACGCGCAATCGATCAACAATTTGTACAGCCCAGATCAATAGCAATGTCATAAGGTGGGGGTTTATGTTCCGGGCCAGAAGACAAACATGATTTATGTTCTCATTTATAACTTATGAGTAATGTCATGAGAACGATCGGACGAGGGTCAGACGAGGGTTCATTGTCTCGATAAGTGAGGGAATGATTGGCCACATATTTGCAATGAGGCCTACAACATGGGATGGCCTTATCACATCCTGGACCCGTAAGCAGGAAACTGCTTCGGGACACGTGTTTAGTTTGAAACAAAATTTAAATCAGAAAGTAAAGGAAAAGATAAATTTCCACGCGCTAAAGTTATTGGATTTATGGTGCTAATCGTATACAGACAATATGTAGTCAATTTGTGTTGTGGAAAACATTACTCCTGCCGCCCGTTTTTCTAGAAAATTTCGAGGTACTGTTTTTTTTAAATTTTAAGGTTGGATCGGCGTCAGCGCCATGTTAGTTAAAAAATAAAGCCACGCCTCAATGAGGCTGGGTCGGCGTCAGTGTCATGTCAGTTAAGAAATAAAGCCACGCCTCAATGAGGCTGGGTCGGCGTCAGTGTCATGTCAGTTAAGAAATAAAGCCACGCCTCAATAAGACTGGATCGGCAGCAGTGCCATGTCAGTTAAGAAATAAAGCCACGCCTCAATGAGCTGGGTCGGCGTCAGTGTCATGTCAGTTAAGAAATAAAGCCACGCCTCAATGAGGCTGGGTCGGCGTCAGTGTCATGTCAGTTAAGAAATAAAGCCACGCCTCAATAAGACTGGATCGGCAGCAGTGCCATGTCAGTTAAGAAATAAAGCCACGCCACAATGAGGCTGGGTCGGCGTCAGTGTCATGTCAGTGAAGAAATAAAGCCACGCTTCAATGAGGCTGGATTGGCAGCAGTGCCATGTCAGTTAAGAAATAAAGCCACGCCTCAATAAGACTGGATCGGCAGCAGTGCCATGTCAGTTAAGAAATAAAGCCACGCCTCAATGAGCTGGGTCGGCGTCAGTGTCATGTCAGTTAAGAAATAAAGCCACGCCTCAATGAGGCTGGGTCGGCGTCAGTGTCATGTCAGTTAAGAAATAAAGCCACGCCTCAATAAGACTGGATCGGCAGCAGTGCCATGTCAGTTAAGAAATAAAGCCACGCCACAATGAGGCTGGGTCGGCGTCAGTGTCATGTCAGTTAAGAAATAAAGCCACGCTTCAATGAGGCTGGATTGGCAGCAGTGCCATGTCAGTTAAGAAATAAAGCCACGCCTCAATGAGGCTATGTCCGCAGCAGTGCCATGTCGGTTAAAAAAATAAAACCACGCCTTAAAGGGGTTTCGAACGTATAACCAGCGAGTGGGCAGGCAAGCGTGGTAGCCAGTATGACACGGCCAATGCCACTTATAAAATGTACGCGATCAATATCTTATATTCTTCTTCTTCTTCTTCTTCTTCTTCTTTTTCTTCTTCTTCTTCAGCTTTCCGAGCCATTGAGGTTCTTTGCTGCAAATACAATCCGTCTCCATTCGTCTCTCTGGTGGACTTTCTCTTGCCAGTCGTTGATTCCAAGTGCTTGTAGGTCTGTACATGTATTATCTCTCCATCGTCTTCTTGGTCTACCTCGGGGTCTACGGTCATATCTTATATAACACCGGGTATATGATGTGGAAATGCGGATATAATATACTGGATTACAATGTATTGTTTACACCTGCGAAATTAGACTGCAAGCATGCAGTATGTGGGTTACTTAGTGACGAACACTATCTTCTTCGGAACGTAAAGATGTAATGTCTACGGGGATAATTGGCACTCGTGGTAACGTTGTAATTATGTAGGATAAGATCTGCAACATTTAGTAGATGCGGTTGTTGTACACAGTGAACAACTAGGTTATAATTAAATTGTAAGAAGACGCAGATTATGGTTGGTCATCACTAGGTAGCAAGAAATACCACAATGTAATATATGGATAAATGGGAATATTCTTAAACAAGTGAATCGGTAAACTATCTCGCAACAGTCATAACATCTGATGGGAGGCGCCTTTAAGAGATTAGAACAAGAATCGCTAAGGCTAAAGTAGTCTTTTGCAAGATGGTAAACATACTGACCAATAAAAAGATGTCAATTGCAACGAGAAAAAGATGGTTGAAATGCTACACAGAACCTGTGCATTTGAATGGATGTGAAATGTGCAGACAAGGTGAAACACATCTAATGGCAGTGGAATTGTAGATTGTGAGAAAATGCAAAAAATACCATAGACAGAAAAACATATAAGCGAGTCCTACAAGAAACAAATGAAAACCGTAAATTTATTACAGAAGCTAGACGTAGACAGTCAACAATATTTGGACACGTTATAAGAGCAAATAAATTAGAGAACCTGGTGACAACTTGCAAGATTGAAAGGAAAAGAACAAGCGGAAGGGAGAGAAGTAAATATCTGGATGGCGTGACCACATGGCATGGTCGGGGCAGGAATACGGAGCTTATTCACAACTCGGGTGATAATATGAGATGGCGAAACATGACCGCCCTCGCTTACTGGCACAACAAATTGACCTGGGCTCAGAGATCGAACCAGCCTATAATAGGTACCAGAAATGTATCGGGAAACAAAGGCGGGCGATGTGATACGGACCACATAACCCCATCATGTGTTCCGTTTGGTTTATAAACATGGTGGTTTATGTACAGTGAAATGGTTTTTTACATCTGTCCGAGGTTGTTTTGTTGCGTGAACTGCATTTCGGAGATAAAAGGCGTGGCTAACACGGGGCAGTGAGGAACATTTTATGTGATATTCACTGGCACAGGAACGGAGCATAATGGGGACGACCGGTTGCTGTGATGTTGGAACCGCGACTGAACTGAATTGATCATGTGGGTGTAGTACTATATGTCTATGTCGCCTCAGACGTTTAATCGAAACCTGTCTTGTTGACCTTTGTGACAGATTTAATACACTGAGAACCAACGATGGGGATTTGAAAACATTGCCACAATGGAGACTGTTTAGAATATATACAGAACATGTACAGAGAAACATAAAACATGATAGGAACAGGGATTTCAACTGGTACACTGGTCAGTTGAACTTAGGTGGTGACTTTTCGTCCTTGATTTCATAGGTGACATGCCGTAGAAGTGAAGAAGAAGTGGAAGAAGACAAAGAAGACAATCATACATGTGTGTGTGTGTGTATATATATATATATATATATATATATATATATATATATATATATATATATATATATATATATATATATATATATATATATATATATATATAGGGTGCCTCTATGTGCGTGTGTGTGTGATGATGTACACTCATTTATATTATATATATATATATATATACACACACACACACAGATAGGCAGGTAGGCAGGCACAGGCATACACGCACCAGGCACGGACACACACACACACACACACATACACGTGCGCGCGCACCGGTACGCCAGACAGACAGACACACACACAGGGCAATGCTTCCCATGCCTGAAATCTTGAAGAAATTAAATTATATTCATACGATTAATACGCCCCCGAAAACTGCTCTCTCTCTCTCTCTCTCTCTCTCTCTCTCTCTCTCTCTCTCTCTCTCTCTCTCTCTCTCTCTCTCTTCACCCCTCCCAACCATATTCACACATAATTACCTACTTAATAAGCTATCACATAGATTAAATCAGGAAGACATAAATTATTATTAATATACTCATTATAATATAGAAATGCATGATTCTTACCTGTCATGTATGCCCTGGGTGTTGTCTTCCATCTGCCAGGAAGCGCATGGAATCTGGTGTGTGTCCAGTCTGAGGCACGGCAGAGTTCTGTTGACTGACTGCAACATGCAGGGAGGGGTTTATCCTTGTATTCCAGAGTTGTCTTTCATTGGAACAATCTTGGGTACGCTTGGTAGAGTCCAAGGGGGTTGGTGGGTTGAAGGGGATTGCTGGATCGTAGGTGGTTGCAACTGGTGGGTAGAGGCCAGGTATTGATGGGTTTGGTAGGGTCCAGGTATTGATTGATTTGGTGGGGTATTTGGTATTGGTAGGTTGAAGGTGTTTGCAGCTGGTGGGTAGAGTCCATAGATTGCTGGATTTGGTAGGGTCCATGTATTGGTGGGTTGAAGATGTTACCAGCTGGTTGGTAGGGTTCAAGTATAGGTGGGTTAAAGATGTTTGCAGCTGGTTGGTAGGGTCCAGGTATTGGTGGGTTAAACATGTTTGCAGCTGGTTGGTAGAGTTCAAGTATATGTGGGTTAAAGATGTTTGCAGCTGGTTGGCAGGGTTCAAGTATAAGTGGGATGAAGGTGTTTGCAGCTGGTTGGTAGGGTTCAAATATAGGCGGGTTAAAGATGTTTACAGCTGGTTGGTAGGGTTCAAGTATAGGCGGGTTGAGGATGTTTGCAGCTGGTTGATAATGTCCAGGTATAGATGGGTTGAAGATGTTTGCAGCTGGTTGGTAGGGTTCAATCATTAGTGGGTTGAAATGATTGGCAATTGGTTTGCGTGGAGGAAATTTAATAGAATAAAGAGGTTTTGATTGGTTGGTTTGATTGAAGAATATTACTGGGGTGCACGTGGTTGACATTGGTTGCAGGGTCAAGTGAGTTGCCTGGGTTCAATGAGTTTGCATCTGGTTGGTAGGGTTGTGTGTGGTATTTGGGCTGAAAGAACTTATACATTATAGGCATGTTTCAGGGAGATTACCTGGTTCAAGGTATTTGCTGCTTTGTTGGGTCGAGGGAGATTGATGGATTGAAGTTATAGGTGAGTTGGTAAGATAAAGGAGTTTGCTGGATCGAAGGTGGTTGGTGGGTTTTCTGGTACTGGTGAGTTGATGGTGTTTGCATTACTGGAGATTACAGGGAGATAACTGGGCTTGAAAGTACTTGAGCGTTGCGAGTTGTTGGTGACGTCAAGGCTGATTGCTTAGTTGGATGTGCCTGTAACTCGTTTGTGGGATCCAGCGAGATAGAAATTGCTTAGTTGAACGTGCCTGTAACTGGGTGGGATCCAGCGAGATAGAAACTGCTTAGCTGAATGTGCCTGTAACTCGTTGGTGGGATCCAGCGACTTAGAAATTTCTTAGTTTAATGTGCCTGTAACTCGGTGGGATCGAGCGAGATAAGAATTGCTCTGTTGAATGTGTCTGTAAATCTTTGGTGGGATCCAGCGACTTAGAAATTGCTTAGCTGAATGTGCTTGTAACTCTTTGATGAGATCTAGCGAAACAGAAATGGCTTACTTGAATGTTCCTGTAACTGGAAGGTAGAATCCAGAAAGATTGCTTAGTTGAAGTTGGCTGCCAGGAGATGATCGAGTGTAATGTGCCTGAACTGAAGATAGAATCCAGGGCAATGTTTTAGTTGAATGTACCTGAAAATTGTTGGCAAGATGCAGGAAGATTGCTGAGCTGAGTATGCTTGTTTCTTATTGGTGGGTTTCATGTGCCCGTAGTTTTTTCGATGAATTCCACGAGGTTAAAAAAAAAAATTCATGTAACAGTTGCTGCAATGGGTCAGTGATGTTATATCGCTGTTACATTTTGTAGGCTTAGGGCAGGGAGGAAGAGGCGGCCAATCTCTCCCTCACTTTGGCAGTCGACGAGGCCGGGCATACAGTCTACGTCTGACCGTACTCATGACATTACCAACGTAGTTCGGTATCAACTTCGCTAGCACGATCAGGAGAGAGTGCTTGGTTGAATGTCTGCTATTGTTTGGCAGGATTTAGAGAGATTGCTTGGTTATATTTGTCTGTAACTGTTGATGGGATCCAAGGAGATTTATTGGAAAAATATGCCTGCAACTGGTTGGTTAGATCCAGGGAGACTGCTTAGCTGAATGTCACTGCAATAGACTGAGGGATGCAGGGAGATTTCTGAGTTTAATATGAATTTAATTTGTTGGTGAGTTTCAGTGAGATGGTTGGTATTAATGGGAGGATATTGCCCAGGGGATAGCAGGTTGAAGAAACTTGTCATCAAATTTGTGATTACAGCATTCAGGTAGGTATATGACTGGATGGTTGGGAATCTTCGCAACAAGCGACTGACATTACAACAACTGTAGCAGCAACAACAACAACGATGACAACAACAAAAACAACAATGACCATGCATTTTTAAAGGCCTTTTAGTCCCACTGTGCCTCTCGGCCCATTGTGGTCCAAAAATACCTGACTGCCAGTGTTAGTGGACAGTGATTAGAGTTTGGGTGATCACCTCAGCACCCTGGCCAGCCAAAAGGCCGAGAAGCGACAATGAATGTGAATGTAAGGTTCCTGGATTATAATCTCTCCTGCTGCCAACTTCTCTCTCTTCTAACTAAACCACGTAACCATAGATCATGACTTTTGATGGAAGCATAAAAATAGTATGTTTGTATTCATGTTTGGTTCTGACATTTATTTAAGATCATGTCACTTTGTTTTCGTCTAATTCTTTGTTTATTTCACTGTCGCCCTTTTACTAATGTGAAGTAATAATAATAATAATAATAATAATAATAATAATAATAATAATAATAATAATAATAATAATATCTAGGATAATGCTGAATCTAAGGGAAACAACCCGTTTAATATAGACCTGAAGTATATACATGAATATATTCCCCTTGTAGAATGATCTAAGTTTAAATAGATACGCAAAGACAATCACTTTTTCAATTCACGAATACATAGACGAAAGTACCAAGAACATATCGTCGAATGTATCAAGAAAATGTTAGTGAAGTATATAAAACAAAACATAGTCAAATGTACAAAGATCACATTGTAGAATGTACAAAGAATCCACAGGTGAATGTATCAAGAAGACATAGGTGAATGTGTCAAGAACATAGTTGAACGTATCAAGAACGTACAGTAGAACGTATCAAGAACACATAGATGAATGGATCAAGAACACATAGTTAAATGGATCAAGAACACATAGTTGAATGGATCAAGAACATATAGTTGAATGTATCAGAACAGATGATCGAATATATCAAGAACACATGGTGGAATGGATCAAGAACACATGGTGGAATGGATCAAGAACACGTAGTCGAATGGATCAAGAACACATAGTCGAATGGATCAAGAACACATAGTCGAATGGATCAAAAACACTGTCCAATTAATCAAGAACACACAATCGAACTTATCAAGAACACATAGTAGAATGTATCAAGAAATCATAATTGAATGTATCAACCAAAAAAAACAACACACACACACACACACATAGTCGAATCAAAACATAAAGTCGAACTTATCAAGAACACATAGAGGAATGCATATGGAATACATGATCAAATGTATCCAAAATACTTTAGGGAAAAGAATACATTGCCGTCCTGATCAAGGTGACACGGCACAGTGATGATACTGATGATTCGTTACTATCTAGAATGGAAATATGTAAGTAATAGTAGTAGTGGTGATATCAGTAGTAGTAGTAGTAGTAGTAGTAGTAGTAGTAGTAGTAGTAGTAGTAGTAGTAGTAGTAGTAGTAGTAGTAGTAGTAGTAGTAGTAGTAGTAGTAGTAGTAGTAGTAGTAGCAGTAGTAGTGGTAGTATCAGTAGTAGCAGTAGTAATAGTAGTGGTAGTATTTGTAGTAGTAGTAGTAGTAGTAGTAGTAGTAGTAGTAGTAGTAGTAGTAGTAGTAGTAGTAGTAGTAGTAGTAGTAGTAGTAGTAGTAGTGGTAGGAGTAGTAGCAGCGGTATACTGTATATAGTAGTTTAACAAGGAGTATTATTCATGTGATAAGTATAGTATTATCACCGTTTAAATATGGTTGAGATGACGTTGCGCTGGGACCATATTTTAATCCTACCTCTTCGGGGATTGAACTGGGACCACTGCCATGGAAGTCAAACACATTAATCACTCTACCCCCATGGTAAATACCATTACCACATTTCAGTTCTAGTAGACTCAATCAAAGTGTTATGTTATGTGTATGTTATGTGTTTTTATTACTTATGTGTATGTTATGCGTATGTATGTGTATGTATGTGTATATATGTGTATGTATTTGTATACATGTGTATGTATGTGTGTATGTTATGTACATGTTATCTGTATGTTATGTGTATATTGTGATTGTTAGTTATGTGCATGTTATGTATATGTATGAATATAAATGTGCATATATATGTATGTTATGTTATATGTACCGGCTTCCTGGCCTAGAGGTTAGCGACAATTCTCCATAATCTCGTATACTCTCGTAAGTAACGTGACGATGGTGAGAATCAGCACTGGTTAGAATCGCGTCAGGTAACTTACGGGGTATGTAAGCCGGCCGCTCAGAAAGCAATGGCAAACTACTGAACGTAATCTTGCCAAGAAATCAACATACAGCTGAAAGATGCTGATGTTGACAGCGATGTCCTGTAAAGGATATGCAAAACATTTTTATGTTATATGCATGTTATGTATATGTTATGTGCGTTATGTGTGTGTGTGTGTGTGTGTGTGTGTGTGTGTGTGTGTGTGTGCATATATATATATATATTATGTGTATGTTGTGTGTGCTTATGTCTAATGCTACTTACTGTGTGGCCTCACTTTGCATAGACGAATGTCTGGACACGGACTTGGGCGAGAGTTCATAGTCGCTGTCCGAACGATACAAGAAAGACTCACGCCGCTGGGGAAGGTTCTGTAGGACCAAGGCTGACGATGGACTACCGCCTTCCATGGGAGAACGACCTTGTCCGCTGGGCCCATTTTCCACATCAAAGCTGGAATACAACAGAATAAACTATTAGACTGGAGGCAGTACAAGTATTTGCGTTCGCTGGCTTTAAAATCAAGCGTAGTGCACACAGGAGTTAAATATCTAGCGCACTAAGCTGATTTTTGCATGTGGATTAGCTTAACCTATTAAGAGCGTCCCTCGCCACCAGGCGAACTCACTCCGACTTCTGTGATACTTGTAATTGACGTTCCCAAGTCAATGACCTCATCATCAGCACAGAATGATTAGCAGCAGGGGTGGCAGGAGTGTTTGGACAGACACGATCACCAACGCTACTCGCCAAATGGACTACAGTTTTTCTGGATATATTCATGGCGACCCACGAAAGTTTGCAAAGAGGAACCTGGAAGAAGACTCCAGTGGGGAGGACCACGAAAGTTTGCAAAGAGGAACCTGGAAGAAGACTCCAGTGGGGCGGACCACGATGAATTAGACCTGCGGGTTGTAGCCTTTTCAGTAAATGACTCTCATCATTATCATCATCATGTGCCTTGCCGTTAAGCAATGGCGATCATGTTTCGCTATCTCACACGACACCAGATTCGTGGATAAGCTTTATGATTTGTCTCGACTTTGCCACTAGGCGAAGCCATCTATATATTTACTTCTCTGTCTTCCCATTATTATATTCTACTCAATCTTGCCAGTTGTCACCAAGTTCTTTTTTTTTTCCCTCTTCATTATGTATCCAACATATTGCGACTATCTAAGTCTAATTATTCTAATCATTTTGTGGTTTTCATTTGCTTCTTGTGGGGCCTGTTCATTTGTTTTTCTGTCAGTCCATGGTATTCTTTGTATTTTCCTCAGAAGCCATATTTCCTGTCATTAACTGTTTTTTCCCCATTATCAGCTGCAATAATTTGCAACTTTCTTTAGGCAACTGGTAAAAGCCTCAATTGATGTTTCCAGTTTTGGTCTAACAGATTGTGTCTTCATTCAAGCGCACGAGAACGTACGCTGTTCAAGAACTCATTTGTTATTGTAATTTAAGAAAAACTGCTAAGAAAGAACCATGAATGTGTATAACATATAACTATGCTATCATATAACAACATGTCACAACACACAAAAATCTACAGATTACATGGAACCAGAAAAAGAGGCCGACTATATAAACGATGGTCAGTGGGAATAATAGAGTCCATCAGAATCTCGATATATGAGGCCCATAAACGGGCACTCTCCCGCTGTGTATGCGTCACCTCGACACCGTAAGGTACAAAAGGAACAAGATGAAATGATTAAATGTATGCGTGTGGGTGCGTGCGTCCGTGTGTGTGTGTGTGTGTCTGTATGTTTGGGTGCGTGTATGCATGTCCCTAACGCTGCGACAGTTTTGTTAGATGATAAAAACAAAATAATTATAAGTAAAGGGTAGTTAACTCTGCTCAGCGTAGTATATAAGATATTTTACTGAGTTGCTGGACTTTGATCCTGTTGGAATTTGCTTTGAAATACGGGAAAGTCACCGCGGCGAAATGGTTAAACCCTCTGTTTTGAGCTCCGACGGTTGTGGGTTCGATTCCGAGCCACGTCATTCGGTTCACCAGTGCAATTTTTTTCGAGACTCCTTGGTATCGTCGCTGGAGCTTCTTAGTTCCTGCTCTGTGCGATGCTTTCGGTGAGACAACTTGCGAAAAGAGACCCAGCTGTCTAATACAAAACCTAGTGCAGTGAAATCCATCTCCTTGTTTTTTACACCCTTTTTAGTTGTTTTCACATAGACAGTACAAATAAAAACATTAAAGAAATCAAGAATTCGACACCATTAAGACAATAAATACAAAAGTGGAGGGTGCACGATGATAGGGACGTCAGACGGTGCGTGATTGTGGTACTGACCATGTGTTCACATGCATCCATTGTGAACGAACATGTACAGCGCGAATTGGTCTGATCAGTCACCTTCGCTATCGCCATGGGTTGTAGTTATTATGCTTTTTTGAAGCACAATGTAACAAACTATCATTTGTCAAGTCGGCCAGATGCCAGTAAGGACAAAAGATGTCAAGAGGTCTCGTTAAGCAAGTAAAGGTCCCGCTTTCACGCCTAAGGAGTATGGGGTGTATGGTGCTAAATCAATAACTATATAGACAAGACGGTACTCTTTCTCTCTGTCTATATCTCTGTCTCTCTCTCTCACCCTCTGTCACAATATGTGTCTCTCTGTCTCTGCATATATATATATATATATATATATATATATATATATATATATATATATATATATATATATATATATATATATATATATATATATATATATGGCGTAATTTGGAAAGAATAGCAACGAGTATGGATCACCGAGTTACTTCCTTTCACCTGAGAAGTCCATGGAACTTGAGAATTAAAGTCCCCTCATTGGAACGCACACGGCAAACGAAATATGAGGACGCCTCAAACACACGGCGGAGGAGATGATTAAATACTGATATGGATAATATGAGGACACGGAGTGAGTTGGAGGAGTCAGCAAAGGATAGGGCGGCATAGTCTCAGATGGTTGAGGGCCTTTGTTCCAGAAGGGGATAAGAGGAAGAGGAAGAAGACAGAACGAACGAACGAACAAACCTTATTTTCAAAGAGCTAATAATTGGGCACGCAAGCCCGTCTAACATTCTGCCCTGAAAAAGAATAAAAAGAAGAAGACGACGACGGAAAAGAAGAGGAAGAGGAGGAAGAGAAGAAAAAGAAGAAGAAGAAGAAGAAGAAGAAGAAGAAGAAGAAGAAAAAGAAGAAGCAGAAGCAGAAGAAGAAGAAGCAGTAGAAAAAGAAGCAGGAGAGGTGAAGGAGGCGAAGAAGGATGAGAAGGAAGAAAGGAAAGGGGGAAAAAGCAGGAGAAAAGGAGGAGAAGACCAAGAAAGAGACCTTCTACAACGCCATCGCGGAACCCAGCAAGCAATAACAGAAACATTTGCTCAGTAAATTTCACTCTATAATATAAACACGGTCTGATAATATCAGAAAAATACATCCATCACAGTGCACCAAAATGCTATTATGTAATTACTTTCCATACATACACTCCTAAAATATGAATACATTGCAACATGGCATGCCATACTATTAACGGTGCTTACACAGAATCTTTCCATTAGCAAATATACTGCAGTAATTACTAGCGATTTTGTCATTTTTCTGCAGTTTACGGGAGAAAATGAATTAAATATTATACGGAGCATGGTACTATTAACGTTATTTGCTGCAAAACATTCCGTTGGCAAAGGTGATACTAATATGGTGCGCAATTTTGTAATGTGTTACGTTTAGAAAGTAATTATTTCTAGATGGTTCTTTAAAATGATCTTGAAGAGATTATTGCCAAAATAGGGTATCTTGTTATTACTCCTAGGACCTTAGAAAACAACATTTATGGATTTCTTTTTACTGTGATAATTATACACACACACACATATACATACACACACACATACACACACACACACACACAAACACATACACACGCTAGTGCGCTAACCCACACATATATACACATACATGATAAACATTAATTTTTAGTCGTGACTTCAAATTCAGGGCAAAGGGTCACCCACAATGCTCCGTTCCTGTGCCAGTGAATATTACACACAATGCCCTTCACTGTCCCATGTGGAAAGTAAAACAGATAGCAGTCCTGACAAACCAATAGCACAAATACACATACAAAGACGCATGCCCCATACACATATACACAATACATTCACTAACACACACACACACACACACACATACACACACACACATACACTCACACACACACCATTGTCAGCGTAAGCGTTACATCAACGTTCCTGATCAATACACACACAGCGACATCAGCATGCGAATGGTAGATAGATCTCACTCTTAAACTTCCGGTGTGCCGAAGTAGAGTGTTCAACCCCTACACCAGCCATATGGACTACAATGTTGACTTCTCGTCCTTGACATGGGGACGTACAATTACAAATACTTCAGAAATCAGAGTGGGTTGGCCTGATGGCCAGGGACACTGGTAATAGGGAAAGCTAATCCGCACTCAAAAATCTATCAATGCACTGGAAGTAGTAGCAGGCGTGGGGACTACGGTGGAGTTCTAAGCTAGCGAGGCATGAATAATGTAGACCTCAAATTACAATCCGGTCAAAGCTCATTGACCGTGGACTAGAAGTCATAGCACGTGTATGGGCTCATCATCATGTGCCATGCCGGTAAGCATGGGCGGTCATGTCTCGCCATCTCACGCGATCACCAGAGTCGTGGATCAGCTCTTTGGTCTTGTCCCGACCATGCCGCGTGGTCAAGCTATCTCGATAGTTACTTTTCTGTCTTCCTCTTGCTCTTTTCCCCTCAGCCAGTTGTCACCACGCCCTCTAGCTTATGTCTTCTCATAACGTGCGTGCGTGGACTACGCATGAGTTCAAAAAAAAAACTAAGTCACATTAAAGGAAGCCGCGGTAGCGTGGTAGCTAGACGTTCGCCTGTCGACCACTTAGCGTTGGTTTTCATACAATGGTATGAGTGCCGGTCGTACAGAAAGCAATAAAAAACTATTGGACGTAACTTTCCAAGAAATCAAAATCATCTTCAAAAATGATGGGATTGAGTATGACGTTCTGTAAAAGATATGGCACTGACTTTAGCATATTTTATTTCAGGCTTACGGGAAGTACATCGTCTATTTCTTATATGTATACATGCCATTCTGCTTCCAACGACCTCTTCCAGACAATCGTGAGTTACTCTGATCATCCAAAGTATTTGCAACATTCGTCTGAGAAACCACATTTCCCACGCCTCCATCGTGGCTTTTGACAAGAACGATCCCATAAATTATATATTCATCCTTATCATTCTCAGATGAGTCAAGAACCGGAGTCAAACCAAAAGGGACATTTTCATATGTGCTCCTTTCTCATCTGAAACAGCCAGCGAAGTGTCCCAAAACTAATGGTACCAGCAGGAGGCTGATTATGAGTCCGTCTGACCTTTCTTTTGAGCCCTGAATGGTGGTCAGATCCTCGGGTGGCTCCCTGCAGCACTATTCTCTCCCAGCCGAGATGATCTACCTGTTCTTCCGCACTATACACAAGATTCCAAAGGGCTCCGACCACGTCTGACTTATCATGCACCCATAACCCACCCAGTGATGCAGACCCGGCCAATCTGTCCGCCTGCTCGTTTCCCACCACACCAGCATGTCCTGGGAGAAAATCCAACAGATGCTCTCTATTTCTGATTCTTGAAATGGAGCCTGCCACTCTGCCCGATTCATGCCTGTTACCATTCCCAGTCCTGGGATAAATGTCTACAAATCAAGTTCAGCCATGGAACAATCTTTACTAAAACATGGTAGATACCACCAACCACTATACAATGTCTAAGTAGAGATTAAACACTCCTTAACATAATTATACTATACAAAACAGTATTCTATCATCTTCTAATTATACTATACAAAACATTATTCAATCATCTTCTAATTATACTATACGAAACATTATTCTATCATCTTCTAATTATACTATACAAAACAGTATTCTATCATCTTCTAATTATACTATACAAAACAGTATTCTATCATCTTCTAATTATACTATACAAAACAGTATTCTATCATCTTCTAATTATACTATACGAAACATTATTCTATCATCTTCTAATTATACTATACAAAACATTATTCTATCATCTTCTAATTATACTATACAAAACATTATTCTATCATCTTCTAATTATACTATACAAAACAGTATTCTATAATCTTCTAATTATACTATACAAAACAGTATTCTATCATCTTCTAATTATACTATACAAAACAGTATTCTATCATCTTCTAATTATACTATAAAAACAGTATTCTATCATCTTCTATTTATACTATACAAAACAGTATTCTATCATCTTCTATCTCATATTTCCCATAACAGTATCATCATAACATAGAATACCATGGGTAGGCAGAAATACAAGTTGGCAAATTTTACAAGAAGCAAATGAGGAGAAAATAACAAGGGGAAGGCAGAAAAGTAAATATTTTGATGGCTTGGCCACATGGCATGGTCGTGACAAGAACACAGAGCTGATTCATGATTCTGGTGACCGTGTAAAGATGGTGAAACATGACCGCCCACGCTCATCGGCATGGCATAAGATGATGATGTGGCTCTGTGACAAAGGAGTGATGAATGCAATTCGGAATTCTGCATACCGCGTTAGAAACACAGCTGAAGGCGACATGGAAGCAAATCGCCCTGTGTTGGTTTTCACACAAAGTTATGAGTGCCGGTCACTCAGAGAGCAAGGGCAAACTACTGAAGGTAAACTTGAAAGAAATCACAAACACTCAAAAAGGCTGGGGTTGATTGCGACATCATGTAATGCACTAATATATAATATGTAATAATAAGTTATTGCACTTGCGGATGCCATGGTGGACTCCGAGGTGGTCTGCATAAATGATGGTAGGCCTACTAGAATGGCAATGAGGCCTGGCGATGCAGATACTGCTATTGATTTGGCACTTGTCTCCCAGTCATCAGTCCTTGATGTAAGGTGGACTGTTTTGAATGACCATGGGAGTGATCGCATGCCATGCTCAGTCCTGATCTCTAAGTCCAGGAAAGTTAAGGCTGGGAGAGCGCGCAAGACCTTTCGGTATGAGCGGAGCGACAGCCTGCTTGGACGCCTCAGACATGGGGCATGCAACAGGACTGTTAAAACTCCTTCTTTGCAGCCCCCATGGTGGACCCCAGAAGTAGACAATGCGTGGAAAGCAAAGAGAGCTGCAGTGAAGCAGCTAAGGAAATTGCGATAGACACCCCTAAGCTCACGAGAGGAAGTGGACATAGCGGAAAATGACAAGAAAGACAAAGTGGAGGCTTTCAAGCGATGTGCTGCAGAGGCCAAGAAAGTAAAATGGGAATGTTTTATGAAGGAGATTGGAGGTGATAAAACACTGCATAAATTCTGGAAACTGTACAGACAAATGCAAAGAAAAGATCGGCCTATGACAGTGGGAACAATGTATAAAGAGGATGGGGTACGCTTGACAACAGACAAGGAGAAAGGGGAGGCGTTTCTCCAGAGATTTTTAGAGCAGACCAATCATAGTGATGCGGATACCAGGGATGCAGTTAGAGTGGAATTATCTGGCACAATAGAGAATATGCCTTACGAAGACATCATACTGTTTGAAGATGTAAAACATATTTTGTCTTGCCTTTGACGTTTATGAGGGGTTCCAGAGTAGACAGGAAACGATGGCGGCAGCGCTAGATCTCGAAGATGCGTACAATAGAGTTCGCTATGATATTTTGATGACCGCACTTATGGAAAAGGGGGTCAATCCCTGGTTGGTGAACTGGATAGCAGCCGTCCTGCATTCTCGTCAAGTTGCTCTCCGTCTAGGCGCATGGACCTCAGAGCCACATATTTTAACCCCGGGACTGCCACAGGGATCTGCAATCTCACCGGTGCTCTTTAATGTGTATACGAGCAAGATTGCATACCTAGAAGCACCAGGGGTTGGAAGGATTCTAACATTTGCAGATGATATTCTTGCATACAGGCAGGGGAGAAATATGGATCAAACAGCCCAGGAGCTACAGGTGACAGTGGACAAAGTGATTGACTGGTGCACTGAAATGAGTGCTGTCATCCACCCGGAAAAGGCGGCGGTGTTGTGGTGCTCTCTGGACAATAGGATTGTGAGAGATGATACCCCAAGCCTCACGATAGATGGTAGAAGCGTCAACAGAGAGAACAAACTGAAGTATCTGGGAATCACATTTGACAGGAGCCTGTCCTTCAAGGATCATTTGGAGACGGTTGTGACAAGATCTCAAAAGGGACTCAATGCACTTAAAATTATGGCTGCAATGGAACAGAGCAGAGAATGCTCTTCACACTATACCAGCACTTGATCCTCTCAGTGATTGATTATGGACTAGGAATGCTCACTGTCTCAAAGAGTCAGCTGGTGAAATTAGAGCGCATACAGAATGAAGCGATGCGGGTCATTCTGGGATGCATCAGAGACACTCCAGTAGTGTGTATGCGTTACATCCTTGGTCTTCCTACTGTTGATAGTAGGCACAAGGTGATGCAAGCGAAGGCATACCTCAGAGTAGCTGCAGACACAGATCACCCGTTGCATGAGGCGCTGGACGTAGTTAAGGGTCAGAGACTGATAAGAGGGAAATCATGGATGGCTCAGGCGGAGGATACGATCAGACAGGTGTGCCCCTTGGAGAACATCAGGCGAGGAGAGGAGTGGGTCAGAGTGCCAGCCGTGCAGTCAGACTTGTGCAGAGTTGTAATAACATTGAGCCGGGAGTGCAGGGAGTGGCCAGCAGGGGCCACGGAAGTGGAAATTCAGCAACTAATTCAGGAAAATTCTCGCCCGGGTGATGTGATTATCTACACGGATGGGTCAGTGTTGAGAGGTAGGAGAAGTGCCTGGGGGTTCTTGGCAAAAACTAATGGTCGGCGTTTGGTGCAGGAGAGCCTGGCGTATGATAACACTACATCTAGCTTAAGAATGGAGGTGGAGGCGGTCAGTGCAGCTTTCCGCTGGATAGAAAACACGATACATATACACATTGTGATTGTAACTGACTCAGAAAGCATGCTGAGAAGGGTGAGAACAGGTAGGCTTCGTGCAGAGTGGCTTGCTTCGCTTCGGAGGTCACGGGTAGTAAGCATCACCTGGATCTGTTCTCCTGGGCATGCCGGTGTGCTGGGGAATGAACAGGCGGACAGATTGGCTGGCTCGGCAAAATTTGGTGGAGTATTGATGCATGACAAGGCAGACGTGGTTGCGGCCTTGTGGGAGCACGTGTACACCTCGGAGGAGCAGATGGAGCACCATGGTCTGGTAAGAATGAGGCAGCGAGGTGTGACGAGGGGATCTGGCCGACGCTCGGCGCTCGGAGGAAAGGCGAGACGGACATATAATCAGATTGCTACTGGAACTATTAGTGTTGGAACTCTTCGCTGGCTGCTGGGGATGGAGACGGAGCGCTTATGGGAATGTCCCGAATGCTGTGATGTCGGTTCCTAAATCAATCAATCAATCAATCAATCAATCATGTAATGCAACTAACTATAATAATAATCAGTGGTATTTAGTCGTAGATTAATGGTTTTTTTTGGGTGTGGTATACTTTCCATGCGTTTATAATGCATGCTTTTCTAGGAATTGTCTGGGGAAAAAGGCTTGGAGGACGGGAACTGGATTAGGTTCTGGATAACTATCTGCAACACCCTCGACCACTCTACATTTAATGCCTGGTTGGTAAAGAATACTGTACAGTGGTTGGTATAGAACATCCTAGAGTGGTTGTATAGAACATCGTACAGTGATTGTATAAACCATCGTACACTGATAGTATAGGACATCGTACAGTGATTGTATAAACCATCGTACACTGATAGTATAGGACATCGTACAGTGATTGGTATAGAATTTGGTAAAGAGATTGGTATAGAATATTGTACAGTGGTTAGTATAGAACATTGTATAGTAAGTGTATAGACCATCGTTAAGTGATTGGTATAGAACATCGTTAAGTGATTGGTATAGAACATTGTTAGGTGATTAGTATAGAATATTGTACAGTGGTTGGTATAGAACATCGTAGAGTTATTGTACAGAACAACGTACAGTTCCATGAGACAGCGTATGGTGGAGACCCTAAGGAAGTAACAAACGGAAAAAGAAATCAAATTTATATCCAATGTTGGCACTGAAAATCATGATACTCCTTGTCATCACCATCACAATCTTCCACTTTTGCGACTAACAGTGGTGGGGGATAGACAGTTGACATCCGGGCCTATTAGGGTAGCAGCAGACACGTCATCCGTGTGATTGCACAATGTCCTTGATGTCGCCAATCCGTTTTCTTCTCGGGCGTCCTCTTGCTCTCACATCAGATCTTCTTTGGTGTAGCTCCAGTGGTGGTACCTGATGGTGTTGCATTCTAATGAAATGGCCGAGCCATTTGATCCTTTGCTTTTCAATGCAGGTTAGCAGATTTCCTACCCACATGGATACAAACAAGAAATATGTCATCTGTCAATAAAAATATTACAAAATGACTCATTTACTGTCAATGCACCTTGCGGTGTATGGCAGTAGGGTCTTGAGCCTGAGGAGTTAAGGCCGCCTGGCTAATGACGTCACCGAGAACTTTGCAGGTTAGAGTTTTCTTTATGTAATGACATATAATATTGGATACCTCCTAAGGACTCTAACACATTTATTTTCGTCACACTGCCCAAGAAATCAAAAGCTGTTGATTGTGAAGGCCACATAAATATCAGCTTAATGAGCTGTTTATCCAAGGCAGGGCCGTGTCGTGCTATGATAGAGAGAGGCGGCCGCATCAGTCGGTAGCATAAAGGGGCTTCACAAGAGGGCAGAATTTGAAAGAAAAAACCATGTAAGGGGCGGCATTTTGAAGACTTGTATCATACTGAGAAAATCTACCGCACGGTCCTGATCCAAAGTGCTTCTCAAGATCATACGAAGCAACATTCAATATAAAAAGATATTGAAGTTAAATATCTATTTCTTCTTCTTCCGTTCTGTTTCCCTCATGGGTGCATAGATCCTCAACAAACTCACCCCAAGCTATCTTATCATTAGATACTCCACGCAATTCCTCCCATATCCTTTCCATATTATTATCCTTAGATACCACACGCAATTCCTTCCATATACTTTCTATATTATTATCCTTAGATACCCTAAGCAATTATGCCCATATCCTTTCCATATTATTATCATTAGATACTCCACGCAATTCCTCCCATATCTTTTCCTATTATTATCCTTAGATACCACACGCAATGCCTCCCATATCCTTTCCATATTATTATCCTTAGATACTCCACGCAATTCCTCCCATATCCTTTCCATATTATTATCCTTAGATACTCCATGCAATTCCTCCTATATCCTATCCATATTATTATCCTTAGATACTCCATGCAATTCCTCCTATATCCTTTCCATATTATTATCCTTAGATACTCCATGCAATTCTTCCCATATCCTTTCCATATTATTATCCTTAGATACTCCACGCAATTCCTCCCATATCCTTTCCATATTATTATCCTTAGATACCCTGAGCAATTCTGCCCATATCCTTTACATATTATTATCCTTAGATACCCTGAGCAATTCTGCCCATATCCTTTCCATATTATTATCCTTAGATACCCTGAGCAATTCTGCCAATATCCTTTACATATTATTATCCTTAGATACCCTAAGCAATTCTGCCCATATCCTTTCCATATTATTATCCTTAGATACCCTGAGCCATTCTGCCCATATCCTTTCCATATTATTATCCTTAGATACCCTGAGCAATTCTTCCCATATCCTTTACATATTATTATCCTTAGGTACCCTAAACAATTCTGCCCATATCCTTTCCATATTATTATCCTTAGATACCCGGAGCAATTCTGCCCATATCCTTTCCATATTATTATCCTTAGATGCCCTGAGCAATTCTGCCCATATCCTTTCCATATTATTATCCTTAGATACCCTGAGCAATTCTGCCCATATCCTATCCATATTATTATCCTTAGATACTCCATGCAGTTCCTCCTATATCCTTTCCATATTATTATCCTTAGATACTCCAAACAATTCCTCCTATATCCTTTCCATATTATTATCCTTAGATACTCCATGCAATTCTTCCCATATCCTTTCCATATTATTATCCTTAGATACTCCACGCAATTCCTCCCATATCCTTTCCATATTATTATCCTTAGATACCCTGAGCAATTCTGCCCATATCCTTTCCATATTATTATCCTTAGATACCATGAGCAATTCTGCCCATATCCTTTCCATATTATTATCCTTAGATACCCTGAGCAATTCTGCCCATATCCTTTCCATATTATTATCCTTAGATACCCTAATCAATTCTGCCCATATCCGTTCCATATTATTATCCTTAGATACCCTGAGCAATTCTGCCCATATCCTTTCCATATTATTATCCTTAGATACCCTGAGCAATTCTGCCCATATCCTTTACATATTATTATCCTTAGATACAATGAGCAATTCTGCCCATATCCTTTCCATATTATTATCCTTAGATACCCTGAGCAATTCTGTCCATATCCTTTCCATATTATTATCCTTAGATACCCTAAGCAATTCTGCCCATATCCTTTACATATTATTATCCTTAGATACCCTGAGCAATTCTGCCCATATCCTTTACATATTATTATCCTTAGATACCCTGAGCAATTCTGCCCATATCCTTTACATATTATTCATATCTTCTTCTACTTCTCATCTCGATGTATTTTAATATTGATATGGTGTGGGTGGGGGATGTGTGTAGTGTATGGGTGGGGATATGTGTGTGGTAGGGAGTGTGGGTAAGAGTTTGTTTGGGTGGGTGGGGTGTATATGTGTGTGGTGGGGTGTGTGTGTGGGTGGATTGGGGATGTATAAGTGGGTAGGGAGATATGTGTGTGTGGGTAGGGAGATTGTGTTGGGGGGATGTGTGTGTATGGGTGGGGGGATGTGTGAGTAGATGATGGATGTGTGGGTAGGTGCGGGAGATGTGGGTTGGTGGGTGCATGTGTGTGTGTGTGGGGAATGTGTGGTCGAAGGAGTTGTGGTTGGGGGTTAGTGGTGGGTGGGTAGTGGACCTGTGGGTGGGGATGTGTGGGTGGGGAGGGTGTGTGGGTTCGGATTATATATGGGTGGGCGCGGGATGTGTGGGTTGGTGGGAGATGTTTGTGTGGGTGGGTGAGTGTGTGCAGATTGGGGGAGTGGGTGGGGGATGTGTATGGGTGTGGGATGTGTGTGTGGGGGGTGGGTGGGTTGGTGGGGTATGTATGTGTCCCTGGGTGTGTGTGTGGGGGGGGGGGGTGGAATTATTTTGGTGGGTGGGGTGATGTGTGGGTGGGAGATGTGCCTCATAACATGGTAATATGCATTGTTTGTGTTTACAACATTAATTTTTAATGTTTTCTTTCCTATGCGAATGTATCATGCACTATTGATGAACGAAAAATGAGTGATTGGAAGGGCCGAATATAAGACGGGCCTACTTGCCCAATTTGTGACCCTTTTAAAATAAAGTTGAACTGAATTGAATTGAATTGAATTAAGGTCTTCTCTATTTCTTTTGCTCTGTGCATTCCAGACTCAAGTCTTCTCACTATTTGCCCTATCCATCACCAACATCTTTTCTTCACCTCTTGGTTCACTGGTATTTGTCTGGTTCTCCCCATGAACCCACCACTGGTGATTCTGCGAAGAAAAATTTGGTTCCCGTAAAATCAGCGGCTCCGCAAAGAGACATCGGCAGCTTTCAATAGCCACGGCATCCCCTGTTACCCATGCTAAGCCGGGTCGACTGTGAGCCTAGATTAATTTTCAAAATCCGCCCGGATGAGAATTCGAATCCTTTGACCACCGGAAGGTCTGGCACTACTACGCTACCGCAGGTTTCTTTTATAACTAAGTCTACAGATATTCCGAGACCGTAGTCTTCAAAGTAAGGGAAATAATCTTAGTGCGTACTGTGTTATCGTTCCTGTTGATTGACGTCACTGCCAGGTAGGTCGACTCACGCGTCCGTTGTATGTGTGTTTGGCAGTGCGCGGCAATTTCTTCACTGTACAATCTACGCACATGCACCGAATTACGCATTACACAAGGGCAAGGAAAACTGCCTGGGGCCATCACGGTAACAATATAATTATATTTATGTGTATAGATTGGTACTTGTGAAGACAACGACGAAATGTCAATGTCAGAATACACAACAGGCAACTTAAAAATAAAATAAAATAGTTACACACACTAGGTGCAGAACTATGGCCTTAAAATGAAACAGTTGCTAACAGATTCTATGCCAAACAAAATCTATGTTTCGACCAAACAGAAATGGATGGTGGAAAATGGGAAGTTGGGATGTGTCATGGTTATGACTTAAAAGTTGTTAATGTGAGAGCAGGAATTTTGTATTATAATGACAACATTTCAGCGATGTATAAGTCCATGGCAGATGCGGCGAGACGCTTAAGGCGATTAATTATCCCATGCAATTAATCAGTTAAAATCTGTGTGTACATCGAACAGGTGGCTAGTTGGTCTGTCACGTAAGTGGTTTTCTAGTTGAACAACAGCCCAAATCCACCTATTGTGTGATTTAGTTTAGTTGGTCCAGTGTACAAGTACTTCGTTAATAGTTTGTCTAGTTCAGTGGTTCTCAACCAGTGGGGAATTCCCCCCCCCCTAGGGTTTCCAGGGGGGGGGGGGAATGAAGATTATTTCAAGATCGCGTTAATACAAGAACCAATTACTTGATATTGTTTTTCCCTTCATACTGTACGGTTCTGTACGTCTCACCCTTCTAAAATTCATTTTATAAAGTAAGTAGACCCACAAATCACGCCTATGTGGACGTCTAGACTTGTTTTAGTATGTGCTTCCATTATTACCTATTCTGTGTAGGGGCAGGAGCGTGGAGGAGGGGGGGGGGGGGAATGACGTTCTGAAAATATGGTGAAGGGGAGCACGGGCCAAAAAAGATTGAGAACCACTGGTCTAGTTAGTTTACGTCAAAGTGCACGTACAACATGTTAGTTAGTTAGCTGGTTCGTTAGTTAGTTAGTTAGTTAGTTAGTTAGCTAGCTAGCTAGCTAGTTAGTTAGTTAGTTAGCTGGTTAGTTAGTTAGTTAAGTTAGTTAAGTTAGTTAAGTTAGTTAGTGAATGAGAGTGAGTGAGTGAGTGAGTGAGTGAGTTAGTTAGTTAGTTAGTTAGTTAGTTAGTTAGTTAATTAGTTAGTTAGTTAGTTAGTTAGTTAATAGCGGTTCCAACTTCATGACAAAGGTTCATCCACACAATGCTCTGTTTTTGTGCAAGTGAATATCACACAAAATGCTTCTCACTGCCCCATGTGAAAAGTTGAGTATCGACAAACCAACAGCTTACGTAGATATACATATGCATAAGGCCGCTGCCAGAATGCCACCACAACTGTCCGCCACAAAAAGTACAGTTTATCGTCGATGGAAGCGGCAGTCACTAGAAAATCAGCAGCCACACATTACTGCATAAGGCAAACCCAGTTAGTTAAGCAACCGTCCGGCCGCCATTTTTCACTGAAGATGTAATTCACGATACAAACAACTTCGGACAGATGTAAAAGCACTACAAACGAAATCCCACAACTCACAGTGTCACTCCACGCACTTAACTCAGTAGCAAAGCGACGGAACCATCACGTGTCGACCTGTAGAACATGAAGAACTAATTAGCCAGGGCCGCCGTGGCTGAGAGGTTACGGTGCCCGCCTCAGCCGCAGAAGGTTTCGAGTTCAATCTCAGTAAAGGGATGAGCCGTTATGCAAGAACCATTGGTGTCTAATGATATCACCCGCCCCCTGATCTCTTGGGTAGTGTGATCAGATGCAACTTAGTCTTCTCAGTTAAGCGTGAGAAACAAGAGGTCACCTGTTCAAGTTGTACACATTAAAAATCTCATTTGGAAATCCCAAACGGTAGGCTTCAAGGCCGCTGCTTGGGGACAATTGTTAGGAAATAAAACCTATCCACGGATAGACAGAGCCACTTACCTGGGATGCAATCTGTCTAGAGCAGTGGTTCTCAACCGGTGGGGAATTCCCCCCTAGGGGGGAATTTTAGGGTTTTCAGGGGGGAATGAAGATTATTTCAAGATCGCATTAATACAAGAACCAGTTACTTGATATTGTTTTTCCCTCTAAATTTTACGGTTCTGTACTTCTCGCCCTAATGAAATTCGTTTTATAATGTAAGTAGGCCTGCAAATCAAGTTTTATGTAGATTCTAGACTTGTTTTAGTATGTGTTGTAAAATGTAGCTTCCATTTTTATGTAGACTCTGTAAGGGTGGGGGGGGGGGGGGATTTATAGGGAGGAGATTCGAAAGGCGGGGGAGGGGGGAATGACGTTCTGAACATATGGCAAAGGGGGGCATGGGCCAAAAAAAAGGTTGAGAATCACTGGTCTAGAGGAGGCGAACCTTATACTAATGCACACCGAAGTCCGTACATTGAGCCCTGTAGGGATTAACTGGGTGTACCACACTTTCCTCGAAAGAGGGACGAAGGAGGAGGATGAAGTCGGGCGTACAACGCAACACATGAGACCTCTCTCTAGTTGGTTGGGGTTTAAATGCAAGTCTAAGGGGACTGTCTAATTGCCCCATCATCAAAGTGCAAATATTTGGATTTTCTATAGTCGGTCGTGCAACATAGTACACGTTCAGAGTGATGATTTATCGCTCGAGCTTCAAAGTAAACAGACGAACGAGCGAATGAATGAACGAAAGAATGAACGAGCGAACGAACTTTATATGAAACAGACACAATTTGGTTTACGTAAGCCAATCTTACATTTGGCCCTTCCAACCAGTGATCAATCGCTCATCAATTATCTATCATGCATGGCACATTTACATTAAAAAACCCAACAACAACAACAACAACATTGAAAAATTAGAGATGTAGTCATCAACTAACTATGAACAATTCATATTTCAACATTATGAGACAGGGGACAGACAGGAAGACACACTCACACATATATACTCAGACACACAGACATAGAAACAAGCATATACGTGTAAGCTGAGGTGTCTGTCTAGTTAGTCAATGTATAAGTACACGTGGTCATTTCTAGTGGCTTTGTCTAAACGACCGACTGGCACCTGCTCGTTTTTATAAACGATAGTTTGTAAAATGGAGTTATACCTCTCTATAACGCAAAGCCAGGGCTGAATTGTAGAGATCATGTGTTGCCCATGTAGCATGATCTCTCTCTTCGCCTGCCTAATTTACTCCAAAGGAAATGTAACACCAAAACATCTGGAACAAGACAAGCTGCAGAAGGTGCCGGATCAGCAAAACAATGCTCTAACTGTCCGCATTTCGGACCTTCTTTCCTAGACCAGTTTCCGACCAAGGCTTAGGGCCTGGTCTGCCCTGCCATGACATTTAGTCTTTAGGTTACATTTCCTCGCACAAGGGTAATGCTTGTACTCTCCAAATTGCGCTCCTCCGCCTCAAGCCTACTGGCACAATGTGGGGTGTCAGGGTTGGTGAGTACCGCCCAACATTCGGCGCAAACATAAAGCAAGAAGTACCGTCTCCTGTCATACGGTAGCTCAATCATATCTGACTTAGACCTGACATTAGTTGTCTAATCACACATATAGATTATCTAGTTACTTGAGCTTGATATTTCACCTGTAAAGTGTCTAGTTAATTGAGCGTCGACCTACACTTCGTGCGTTAGCTTTCAATGACTTTGTCATTGGTTACAAGAGTGCAATTATTTCGGACACCCTGGAGTATCGTCGCTGGAGCTATAGAGTTCCTGCTCTGTGGACCACTCTGTCGAATGAGAGCGAACAAATGAGATAACATCAGGTGCAATGAAGTCGATCCTTTTACCTTAAACACCATTAATAATGTTGCCGGGGCCCATACGGGGGAGCAAAGAATAGTAACACCGTTTCCTACCATGCACATCGTAAAAGGCGACTAAGGAGGCTATGGTTCCGTCGCCCTGCTACTGAGTGTGTGCGTGGCGCGACTCTGTGAGCAGTGAATTTCGCGTCGAAAGCTTTTGCATCTGTCCGCGGTTGTTTTTAGCGTGAACTGCATGTTCGGAACGATGGCGGCCGGCTGTTGCTGGATTAACTGGTTTGCCTTTTCGGTTCACGGGTGCTTTTTTTTTCCAGGAGACTCCTGGGAGTCGTCCGTGTAGCTACGGTGTTCGTGCTTTGTTCGGCGATTTCGGTGGGTCTTCCTGAGGAAAGAGACCGAGCCATATGGGATAAAACTCGGACCAATGAAGTCATTTTGGTGACTGCCGTTTCCATGGACGATGAAGTGTATTTTTCGTGGAGGACTTTTGTGTTGGCATTCTAGCGGCGGCATTATGAACAGTGTACCTGTGCGGGCTGTTGGCTTGCCGACACTCCTGTCTATTCCATTGTTCTCATAGGGTAGTGAGGAGCATTTTGTGTGATATTGACTGGCACAGGAACGGAGCAATATGGGGGGAAACCCGGTGCCGTGAAGTAGGAACCGCGACTAACTAACTAACTAACTAACTAACTAACTAACTAACTAACTAACTAACTAACTAACTAATTAACCTTTAATAAACAGGCAAGGCGTCTAATTGAACCAGAAGCACACCCCACTTGTATCTCCAACATCACTTCACGGTTAAAACTCTCATCTCATCTCCCCCATCCGCATATCATCTTACCTCTTTCCTCTTATACCTTGCGGTGTCGAGGTGAAACATAAACAGAGGAAAAGTGCCCGATTATGGACTTCATATATCGAGATCCCCATGGACTCTATTATTTCATTTGTCCATCGTTTACATGATCAACCTCTTCTTCTGGTTCCATTTGGTGAGTACATCATTGCTTGTAGTGGCATATTGTCAGTTGGTAGCCTAGTTATATGGCCGCGCCATTTCATTTGCTGTTTCCTAATGAAATCTAGAGCTGCTTTTAAACCCTCGTTAGTTCTGATTTCCTAGCTTTCATTATTAACTGATTCATGATAATACATCGCCAAATTTGACAACCCATTTGGACAGAAGGACAATATATCGCCATACAAGGGTCATAGTGCTATTTGTTTTGTTTCGTGGTATCTTCAGCAATTTCCATACTCAGTGAAAGGAAATTTACATTCAAATATTTATTCATTTGATAGTGTACCATGTTTGGTCCAATCCTACTTTTTATTTTCCACTGAATCGGTTAAAGTCGCAATGTGGCTGCTAACCTACAAACAGCATTCACCACACCTTCTCCAAGACCCAATCAATACCTGCAAATGCGTTTACCTGGTGAATTAACGCTGCGTGCAGCGTTTGACTGAGCTACGACCTTCAAGAATGCCCCATCCCTACCACCACGTCCCTCTCAAGATCCCAAATAAACTTATTACCTTCTGCCTGGTGCCTGCATCGCTCACGAGGGGGAAAGCACTGTAGTGTGAGTAGAGGAACAGGTATGAATTGTGTGCGTCACAGGCAAATGCCTCAGCGGCTAATCAATCAAGTTTGCTTTGGTGTGTTCTTTGACAAAACACAGGATATAACACACCGTTCTCTCTCTCTGGTTCTCTCTCTCTCTCTCTCTCTCTCTCTCTGGTTCTCTCTCTCTCTCTTCTCTCTCTCTCTCTCTCTCTCTCTCTCACTGTCACTTTCTTAATCTGTCTTTCTGTCTGTCTGTCTCTGTCTCAATCTCTCTTTGTCTGTCACTTTCTCTCTCTCTCTCTCTCTCTCTCTCTCTCTTTCTCTCTCTCTCTCTCTCTCTCTCTCTCTCTCTGTTACTCTCGCAATCTATCTTTCTGTCTGTTTCTCTGTCTCTTTCTCAATCTTTCTGTCTATCTTCACTCCCTCTCTTCTCCGCTCTCTTTCTGTATCTAACCCCCACTCTCTCTTTATCTAACACCCACCCCTATCTCTGTCTTATTATCCATCTCTTCTGTTGTTCCCTTATCTATCTCACTCTCTCTTTGTATACCTATCCCGCACTCTCTCTTTATCTACCCCCCCCCCCCCAGTAATTCTCTTTATCACCCATTTTCTCTCTATTTCTCGATCTATATCTTTCTCCATCCTTCTCTCTGTCCATATATTCTTTCCTTTCATCCTATCTATCCCTCTTTCATCTCCCTCTTATTTGACTATCCCTTCCCCCCCCCCCTCTTTCTGTCATATTCATTCATGCTATCCATGTTAACCATCCACCCTATCTAACCATCCTATCTATCCATCTCTCCTTCCCTCCCACACTCCTCCTCCTCTTCTCCCTCCGTGTCTGTCTGTCTGCCCTCATGTCCATCCACCCATCTATCCATCTATCTGTCTGCTCTCAATCCGTCCGTCTGTCTCTCTCGCTCTGTCCTTGCCAACATGAACACACATAAACCAATCTTAGTACTGCCCACACAATCTACAACATGTACACACATAAACAAATCTTAGTACTGCCCACACAATCTACAACATGTACACACATAAACAAATCTTAGTACTGCCCACACAATCTACTACATGAACACACAGAAACGAAGTTTAGTACTGCCCACACAATCTACAACAAGAACACACAGAAACAAAGCTTAGTACTGCCCACACAATCTACAAAATGAACACACATAAACAAAGCTTAGTACTGCCCACACAATCAACAACATGAACAGACAGAAACATAGCTTAGTACTGCCCACACAATCTACAACATGAACACACAGAAACCAAGCTTAGTACTGCCCACACAATCTACAACATGAACAGACAGAAACATAGCTTAGTACTGCCCACACAATCTACAACATGAACAGACAGAAACATAGCTTAGTACTGCCCACACAATCTACAACATGAACACGACAGAAACATAGCTTAGTACTGCCCACACACTCTGCAACAGCCAAACTTAAAACCGAGAGAGAAAATATCTTCTGCTCAACTGCACGTGATAACTTCTGCATATCCTCGTGTCAAATAAACAGAAAAAAAAAAAAAAACGAAACATGTTCCATAGCAGGAACGTGTTGCATGCACGTGAAATATTGGACCCACGTGTTTGTAGGCCACAGTGCACGGAGGAATAGGAACCTAGTCTTTCCCTCCTGTAGCGAACGAGGAGTGCAGGCATTTAACCCTTGTCCGACAGGGCTCATGAAAATTGTCGGGTAGACGTAAGTTCTCTATATTTGTTGTAAATATAGAACGGAAGAGAAATCTGGAAACTGGGTAGCCGTTGAAATACCAAGGTAAATCAATACGTTTGTTGACTGGCACTTGAGAAAGGTGTAAATCAGTAAAATAGACAAGAAACTTCTCTATGACATGAGGTGTGAGGGGTATATGATGCTCAATCCATATTCCTGTATGCTGCTGGGCACTCGATGAGCGATGTGGTTAGTATCACACCGACTGCGTTAACTTTCTAGAATATTTCTTGGTGTCCATGTTGGGGTGGGTCGGTTTATGAACATTAAATTCACACGCACGCACGCACGCACGCACGCACGTACGCACGCATGCACACACGCAGACAGACATACTGAGAGAGAGAGAGAGAGTGAGAGAGAGAGAAGAGAGAGAGAGAGAGAGAGAGAGAGAGAGAAGAGAGAGAGAGAGCTTCCTTTTTCTCCTTATTTTTACTTGTAAATTTGTTCCTGTCATTTACCATTGGAGTATAGGCCCTCAACCGACTCACATCATCATCATCATCATCATCATCATCATCATCATCATCATCATCATCATCATCATCATCATCATCATCATCATCATCATCATCATCATCATCATCATCATCATCATCATCACCATGATCATCATCATCGTCGTCGTCATCATCATCATCATCATCATCGTCATGATCATCATCGTCATGATCATCATGATCATCATCATCACCATCATCATCATCATCATCACCATCATCATCATCATCATCATCATCATCATCATCTTCATCATCATCATTTGCCGTGCTATTAAGCATATACTATCATGTTTCGCCATCTTACACGATCACCAGAGTCGTGGATCAGCTCTCTGTTCTTGTCCCGACCGTGCCGTGTAGTAAAGCCATCCAGGTATTTACTTCTCTGCCGTCCTCGTGTTCTCTTCCCCCACAATCGTGCCAGTTGTCACCAAGTTTTGCAATTTATATCTTCTCATTTCTTCCAAAATGTATGGCTGTCTACTTCTAATTTCTTTAATCAGTTTACAGCTTTTATTTATTTCCTGTAAGACTTTCGGGCCGCGTCCTTCGGTTCACGAGTGAAATTATTCGGAGACTCCTGTGGGTCGTCGCTAGAGCTGCGGAGTTCGTGCTTTGTGCGATGCTTTCCGCGCTGCGGAAAGAGACCGAGTCATATGAGATAAAACCCGGTGCAATGAATTCGACCCTGTCGACTTTTAAGCGACTTTTTTAAGAATTTGGTTTTTATATCTGCCCATGGTATTATTTGCATATCCTCAGAAACCACATTTCCACAGCCATTAGATGTTTATCAGCTTGTTTGCTCATTGTCCACTCTTCATATCCATACAAAAGTGCAGGTTCTATGTAGCACCTCAACACTCTTTTTTCTCGCTGCAATTGACACGTGAGACACACACCAATTTTATTGGTCAATATGTTTTTCATCTTGCAATACGCTACCTTCGCCATGGCGATTCTTGTTTTAATCTCTTCATGACACTACCACCCGACGTTATGACCGTTCCGAGATAATTATACTGATTTACGTGTTTAAGAATATTTCCAGTTACTTGTATATTACATTGTGGTATTTCCTTCTTCCTAGTGACGACCATAATCTGTGTCTTCTTACAATTTAATTCTAACTCTAGTTGCTCACTGTGTACAACAAAAGCATCTACTAAATGTTACAGATCCTATTCATTGTGTGCAATCAATACTGTATCATCCCCATATCCACTATTATTGTTGTTAAACATTGCCTCAGTGAGTCATGTATTATTGATTATTTTTCATGCATTTTAATGCTTGTTGTTCTTTTGTTGTCTAAGATTAGCTTCATAAGTGATGTTGTATGAAATAATGTATGAGAGGAAATAGAGAAGAGGGGCAGAATGTCAGACGGGCAAAAGTCTTAACCCTTTGAAAATAAAGTTTGTTCGTTCATTCGTTCGTTTGTTCGTTCGTTGGTTCAATGTTACACCACCCTTCCCCCTCCCCTAGCTAAACCACCAAACCCTGTGTACACTTGTAAGATTTTGGAATTTTGCAGTTAAAATTTTCTACAGCATGAGGTTCCCAGTTTCACCCCAATCCTCCTTAGTCGAATCTTGCGACATGCAAGGCAGGTTACAGTGCCACAACTCTTTGCTTCCCAAAATGGTATAGGCAAGCGGCGAACGAAGTACAGTCTGCTTACCCTTACTTGACAAAGTACTACAGTAATCTCAGTACTCACATGTGACATGAAAATGTCCTTTATAACCTTATAGACATTTAATATGAAAATTATATCTTTAACATTATCCACATGTGACATGAAAATATCATCTATAACCTTATACATAGTGACGTTAAAATTATATCTTTAACCTTATCCACACGTGACATGACAATGCAATTCTAACCTTATCCACGTGTGATATGAAAATGTCTTCTATAACCTTATCCACATGTGATTTGAAAATTATATCTTTACCCTTATCCACATGTGACATGAAAATTATATCTTCAACCTTACCTACATTTAAGATGAAGATGCAATCTTTAACCTTATCCACATGTAACATAAAAATGTCATCTTCATCCTTATCCACATGCGACATGACAATCTCATCTTCAACATTATCCACATGCCATATCAAACTTTGTCCACATGTGACATGAAAATGCCATCTATAACCTAATATGACAAAATAATATCATCCTCTCATTATCTTCACGTGACAAGAAAGCATACTCTTCTAATTCCCATGTGACAAAATAACTACCGACTTTTCATTATATTTATGTGACCAGAAAGTACAGATTTCTAATTCCCATGTGACAAAATACTACAGACTTTTTATTATCTTTATGTGACCAGAAAGTACAGACTTCTAATTCCCTTGCGACAAAATACTACAGACTTTTCATTATCTTTTTGTGACCAGAAAGTACAAACGTCTAATTCCCATGTGACAAAATAGTACGACCCTCCCATTATCTTCACGTGACAAGAAACTACAATCTTCTAATTCCCATGTGACAAAATTGTACTATCCTCTCATTATCTTCACGTCATAAGAAAGTATTCTTCCAATTACTATATGATAAAATACAAGTTGTAGTGCCTCTCTCCCATTATCTAGACGTGACACCAAAGTGTCATCCTTTGAGTTACAAATATAACACCACGCTTAGTTTTGGCTTAAAACCGCCAAACGATCGTTGTAAATATTAGTCATGTTAGACTAGGAGACAGACGGGTACAGAAGAAGACAGGAAATCAGGATCAATACAACACTGGTGCTATTGATTCGTGGACTTAAAGTAGGTTCAGGGAGACAGTAGTGACAATACACAAGAGAGTATGGATAGAGAAAAATATAATACTGTTTCTGCCTCCTCAAATTCTCTGTCTCCGTGTCTATCTCCTTCTTCTTATCCTACTCTATCTCCTTCTCCATCTCTTTATCCATCTCCTTTTCCTTCTCATTTTCTATCTCCTTCTTCTTCTCCATCTCATTCTCAATCTCTTTCCTCATCTCCTTCTCTATCTCTTTAATGATCTCTTTCTCCATCTCATCCTCCTTCTCCATCTCATTCTCCGTCTCCATGGCCTTCTCCATTTCCTTTGCTTTCTCCACCTCCTTCTCCGTCTCTTTCATCATCTCTTTCTCCATCTCCTTGTCCATCTTTTTCTCCATCTCCTTCTTCTTCTTCATCTCCGTCTCCATCTCTTTCTCCATCTCATTCTCCATCTCTTTCTCAATCTCCGTATTCTTCCTCTCCATCTCCTTCTTTGTCTCCTTCTCCTTCTTCTCAATCTCTTTCTCCATCACTTTATTCTTCTCCATCTCCTTCTCCATCTCCTTTTTCTTCTCCATCTACAACTATATCATATATACAATTATGTTCTTTGGTTTCGTCTCTGTGTCAGTGGTTCCAGTAGGGAAGCAAACATAGAAACAATATATCCCACAACTGATTTAGAAAGAGACTATTCAGGATGCTCCATCTCCATCTCTCCCCCTCCTCCTTCCGATTTAGCTACCGTATAATGCTTTCTGTTAGCGGGCAATGTTGGCCGTCACTCACCAACCCCTTACCCCGGCTTCGGAGGGAGGTACTAGATTGGGAGGGTTGAAACCTGATCCTAGTGTAACATGCAACCTATAGAATAAATGTCCTGCTAGGTTAGACCAGGACCTAAGCATTGGTTGGCAACTGGTTTAGGATCGAAGCTTTGAGATCGATTCGGAGCTTCGATTCTAGACAAGTTGCTGACAGACGGACAGCTAGAGCATATCTTTGCTGACCCGACAGCTTCTGCAGTTTGTCTTGTGGCAGTCTTGGTCATACCTTTCCTCTAGAGAAAGTTAGGCAGGCCGAGAGAGGGATCATGCTACATGGACAAGACATTTTCTCTACACTCAGTCAAGCTTTGTGCTATAATAGGTGTAACTCCAATTTACAAAGTATCGCCTGTCAAGACATTAACGTGTGAATAAATGGTTTCTGGCTTACTCGGCAATTTTACGCGCGGTAGTTGAAATGATAAATTGAAATTGAAATGATAAATAGTAGTTGACATTATAAATAGTAGTTGACAATATAGATAGTAGTTGACATTATAAATAGTAGTTGAAATTATAAATAGTAGTTGAAATAATAAATAGTAGTTGACATTATAAATATTAGTTGACATTATAAATAGTAGTTGACATTATAAATAGTAGTTGACATTATAAATAGTAGTTGACATTATAAATAGTAGTTGACATTATAAATAGAAGTTGACATTATAAATAGTAGTTGGCATTACAAATAGTAGTCGACATTATAAATAATAGTTGACATTATGCATAGTAGTTGACATTATGCATAGTAGTTGACATTATAAATTATAGTTGGCATTATAAATAGTAGTTGACATTATAAATAGTAGTTGACATTATAAATGGTAGTTGAAATGGTAAATAGTAGTTGACACTATAAATAGTAGTTGACATGACATTATAAACAGTGGTTGACATTATTAATAGTAGTTGAAATGATAAATAGTAATTGAAATGAAGATATCTTGAAAGAAGTTCACTTACAAAGAAAACTGGTTACTCGTATTTGCAGAGGACAGTCTACGTTCTTTAAGCATGTCTTGATACGAGGACTGCAGAAGTGTGTCGTCACAAAGGGAAGGTTGGAGGGGAGGAGAGGCGGGGGAAGATAAAGTGAGAAGACGGTTTGACATCATGGCATGGAGGATCATCAGTATCAGGAATGACTCGCAGCACAAGAGACGGGAGGTTGTGGACGGACATGATCACCAACGCCACAAGGTATGGACTATAAGAAGATTTACAGCACACGAGACAGAAGGTTGTGAACAGGCGTGATCACCAATGCCAGACGGCATGGATAATAAGATTATTTACAGCACACAAGACGGGACACAGAGGTGTTTCCAAGGCACCAGGGCTGGGTTCTATACTGGCCAATATCTATTGTCGCGTCCTCGTCGAGCGTACTGGGCAACAGGTCCCTTCGGGGTCCTGGCTAAAGTTAGTAGGATCGCCGATTCCTCCGAAGTCGAAGAGTATCTGCCTGCACGGCGAGGAACCACCAGTCTGCACACCAATAAGCCAGACATGGGATAACGGATACTCACGCAAACCTCAGGTCCTGCATGACATCACACTGATGTTAAGACAACAGGAAGCCTTCATCCGACATACAGGACTTTGCGTTGGAGCTCAAGCCAACGAACACAAGCAAGCAAGCAAGAAATCACATCTGTTTTATCAAAAACTATACATGATCTTAAACAAGTCGCTTAAAAATCCTCAGGGCCGACTTCATTACACCAGCACCAGACGGCATGGACGACTCAGTCTCTTTCCGCAGCGAACTGCTGAAGGAGTCACACAAAGGACGAACTCTGTAGCTCAAGCGACGACCCCCATGAGTCTCCGAAAAAAAATGCACTCGTGAACCGAAGGACGTTGCCTGGAATCGAACCCACAACCTTCGGAGCCAGAGTCAGACAGCTTGACCTACTTCGCCACGGAGTCTCCCAAATTCTCTTAACATGAAGATTATCTTAGCATGAAGTAAAATATCTATAGGTACAGATGTAGATGTTGATCCCCATTTGCCGATAAGAAAAATGAAATATAAACCTTAGAGATACATATGCCGGCAAGTTGACGTGACCGTTCGTTCGTTCGTTTGAGATTTAAAATAAACAAAACAAAAACATAAAAACAATTGTTCCTCGTTCAACCTGCCTTATGCGGTGTTGGTTATAATTGAGGTATTGGTATTGCGGTCCTATAGTCTTTACTTTTGTGTTGTTTAAATTATGTTTTCTCATGGGGTAGCTTCATGTCTGTGAAGTCAGCTGGTGCGGTTTCTGTTGTTCATCTCAGTCTGTCAGTGACGGCTCCACGAGGCTCCGGGCGTAGCCCCTAACAAGATTCGTCCGTTGGGGTTGTTCCTTTCTTTCCTCTTCTATATCTCGGGAAATCTTTCCAATCTCTGCCATCAGCCTGTCATTCGTCTCCAGAATTTACGTAAGGGTACACCATGGTTGCCAGTCTCTCTGGCCGAGGGGTTACACCAATTTCTCCGCAATCCAGTTTATCACGCAGAATCTCGTAGCGGGCGAGAACTGGGAGCGGTTCGTCCCCCGTTGGTGACTTGCGGGATAACTGAGCCGGCCGCCCAGAAAGCAATGGCAAACTACTGAGCGTAATCTTGCCAAGAAATTGCGATGTCCTGTAAAAGGATATGCGAATTTAAAAAAAAAAAAAGACCATGGTTTGCCTTTAGACATGTTGGTCTTTGTAGATGGTCTGCTGGCTTTAGTTTGATCTGTAGGTTTTAAATTAGCTTTTAATGGCCTGGTCCTGTCCAGCTTCCTATATTTTACGTTATTTCCTGCTTATATTACATCTAGTATCTCTTTGTTTTCTTTCATTATCTGGGCCACGCGTTCCACCTCTTGTTGGATGCTACGCTGAATTTCTTTCATACTTCCAGCAGTATTACGTTGCTGTCGGAGTGTTGTTTTTGATCTTTAGTGGTTGCCCTCTGTGTCAGTAGAAATTTGTTGATTTGATTTTACAGATCAGCTATCTGGCCTTTAATCTGCTTCTTTCCTGTTGTGGAATGCCCGAGGTTATCTCGCATCACCGCTGTGCTTCTTTGAAAGGAGTATCTGCTGTTAAGGATACTTTTATGGCGTATCTGTGTATTTGGCAGTACTGGCAGCCCATGAATCTTGCTCGGTGCTGGCTAAGGCAGTTGGCGCATTTTCTATAATCATTAGATTTTCGGAAGTCCTTGTCCTGTTTGGCTAGTGGACATTCATTGAGGACATGGTCTTCATTCTACTGTGGGCAGCCCTCTGGCACCGAGAACATTGTGTAATTCTAGGAATAAAGTGTTCAGGCTGCTGTTGTTTCCTGTCCTATCATCACCCTGACAAGCATCTCGCTCCCCTCCGTTGTCACCACAGCTAGAGTTGTTGGTACTCGTACTTTGACGTAGATCAAACACCGCTCCCCCTTTATGACTTAAATGTGTAGATTCTCCCGCTGTAGTGTGTGCAGTGTTGGAAAATCTCATACACCATATTATAAATACCCCGTTGAAGATCTAATTGCAATCACCTTTTGTTCTAAGGAAGTGTATTTTTTTGCAAAGTGTGCAAAGACTTGTCTGTAATGAATTATGTATGACTGCAGTGAGCTACAGTAGGATGAATACTACTGGTCTAACATAATCAGACAGCTTCATAAACATCATAAGAGAGGAACAAATTGCTGAGAGATGATGAACAAATTGGTGAGATATGAACAAACTCGTGAGAGATGAACAAATTGTTGACGGATGAACAAACTCGTGAGAGAAGAACAAATTGTTGAGGCATGAACAAACTCGTGAGAGATGACCAGATTGTTGAGGCATGAACAAACTCGTGAGAGATGAAAAAATTGTTGAGAGATGAACAAACTCGTGAAAGATGAACAAATTGTTGCGGCATTAACAAACACGTGAGAGATGACCATATTGTTGAGACATGAACCAACTCACGAGAGATGAACAAATTGTTGAGGCATGAACAAACTCGTGAGAGATGAAAAAATTGTTGAGGGATGACCAAACTCGCGAAAGATGAACAAATTGTTGAGGGATGAACAAATTCGTGAGAGATTAACAAATTAGTGAGGGATGAGCACATTGTTGAGAGATGAACAAATTGTTGATTGATGAACAAATCTTTTAGAGATGAACAAATTGTTATGACAGGAACACATTTTTGAGAGATGAACAAACTTGTGAGAGATGAACAAACTGATGAGATGAACAAACTGGTGAGAGATGAACAAATTGTTGAGAGATGAACGAAATAGTGAGAAATTAATTAACTGGTTTGAAATTAAGAAACATTTTGAAAGAGGAACAAATTGTTGAGAGATTAACACACTGGTAAGAAATTAAGAAAATTTGTGAGAGATTAGCTAATTGCCTGAGAGAGGAACAAATTGTTCAGAGACGAAGAAACTGGTGCGAGATGAGCAAACTGGTGAGAAATGAACAAACTGGTAAGAGATGAACACATTGTTAAGAGATGAACAAATTGTTGATAGACAAACAAAATAATGGGAGATTAATAAACTGATGATAAAGTAAGACATTTGTGAGAGATGAACAAACTGTTGAGAGATGAACAAACTGGTGAGAGATTAAGAAATTGTTGAGAGATGAACAAACTGGTCAGAGATGAAAAAATGGGGAGAGATAAATAAATTATTGAGAGATAAACAAACTGGTAAGTAATTAAGAGAATCTTTGAGAGATAAACACATTTTTGAGAGATGAACGAATTGTTAAGAGATGAACAAATTGTTGAAAGATGAACACACTGGTGAAAAATGAACAAACTGGTGAGAGATGAACCAATTGTTGAGAGAGGAACAAACTGTTTAAAGATTAACAAACTGGTGAGAGATGAACAAATTGTGCAGAGATTAACAAACTGGTGAGAGATGAACACATTGTTTAGAGATGAACAAACTGGTGAGAGATGAACAAAGTGTTTTTTTTTTCGCTTTTATAGTAGTGATGGACTGAATTTTGCGTGTGGATTAGCTTCCCCTATTAACAGTGAACTCGCCATAGGCGAACCTACTCGATAAAGATAAACAAATTGTTTAACGATGAACAAACTGGTGAGAGCTGAACAAACTGGTGAGAGATGAACAAATCGGTGAGAGATGAACAAAATGGTGAGAGATGAACAAATTGTTGTGATGGGAACAAAGTGATAAGAGATGAATGAATTGGTGAGAAATTAAGAAATATTTAAAGAGATGAACAAATTGTTGAGAGATGAACAAATTGTTGAGAGATGAGAAAAAGTGATGAAAGATGAACACATTGTTTAGACATGAACAAACTGGGGGAGATGAAAATTATGTTTTAGAGATGAACAAATTGTGTAGAGGTGAATAACCTGGTTTGACATGAAAACATTATTCAGAGATGAACAAATTGTTGACAGATGAACAAATTGTTAAGCGATGAACAAACTGGTGAGAGATGAAGAAAGTTGTGAGAGATACATCAATTGGTGCGAGATGAACACATTAAGGAGAGATGAACAAATTTGTGAGAGATGAACAAATCTGTGAGTGATGAAGACACTGGGGAGAAATGAACAAATTGGTGATGATAGTAAGAGGTATCCAAGGTGATGCAATTAGAATTATCTAGGCTACCAGCTTTCTCCGTAGCCCCGAATACTCTCGTGGCTGACGTGAGCGCACGAGAATTGGAAGCGGTTCGAGTCGTGCCAGTGGCTTATGGGAGTATGGAGCCGGTCGCTCAGAAAGCAATGGCAAACTACTGAGCGTAATTTTGCGAAGAAATCAACGATCAACTGAAAGATGCTGATGATTGACAGCGATGTCCTGTAAAGGATATGCAAAACAAAACCATGATAGTACATAATCACCTAACACCGAATACCTTACGCTTGCCGGAAAGGCCAGTTCATCATGTCAGGCCTTAGTACCAGGCATAACATGGTGAACACGTGGACGAGATGGTGTAGTTGGTAGGGGACTACGCTGATAATATTATTAGTTTGGTCGGACGAGAAGTCAACGTCTGCGTTCGTCGTCCGCTAAAGTGTGGAAAAGGCTGGTCATCTATTTTCTCCGTGGGTTCAGGCCTTATGACATCACAGACTCAAAGCATATTCCTGCATCCTGAGGTTTCCTTCTAATTAAATCCCGAATTGAGTTCAGTTGAGCTAGGACAAGAACTCAACACACGGGATATTCGCATAGGCGCTCCGTCTTCAACAGCCAGCGAAGACTCCAAATACTTATGGTGTTACCAGTGGCAGTTTGGTTGTGTCCGTCAGGCCTTTCCTCCAAAAAGTCGACTAAGTTTTCTGAGTGGTGGATAGGTACGCTGGTCACTCCCTGCAGCACCATTCTCACTGAGCCGTGATATTATACCGAATGAAACATGTATAGGCTTCGTCTGTCTGCTTCCTTCACTACTTTGTACTGTGGACTAAGCAATGACTCTGCGGGGCATGTTCTGTAGGAGTGTCCTCCGAGAAAGATGTACTGGTCCATTGAACCAACACTGACAACCAAGCTGTATATAGCTATAGAGGAACTCCAAACACATTTGAGTTCAGCATGAGAACTAGACTTGCGGTGTAATCATTAAAAGGCAAACACAAGAACGATAAGAAGATAACGATTGTATATGTGACATGTAGCACGTTCAAAGCAGCAGCAACACAATGAAAATACGACACCATTCAACGACATTTAAATACACCACTGAACAAACATCGTGCTACAAACATAAACATCTTTAAATTCAGCAGTGCAGAAACACAATAATCCATTACCTTGGCGGTTCCTCGCTCTGTTCTGTTGGTGCCTCCTCTTTCTTCTCCTCCTTTGTAACCTTCTTCCGCTTGACCGAAATCCTTCTAGTAACTCCCCATAAGTTGGTAGGCTTCCTTAGCTTGGACCCATATCTCCCAGCTCCATCTCCGAATCCATGACCTCCTTCGTTGACACCAAGCCCTGGACTGCCACTTCTGCTATCCCCACCGGAAGTGACAGCCAGTTTGCGCAGACTCAGATGAAGATCATCCTTGCAGATATAAGTCTCGCTGCGACTTGACGACGACACGAGAGTATTAGATCCAGATTTAGACCAGAACATGGAGTCATCAATGGCCTCGATATTCAACATAATAGGCCGCGTTCCCGGACTAAAATCCCTGGCTTTCCGATTTCGACGCTCCCAGATACTCATGTCGTCCTCTTGTTCTTTTCGAAGAGCTTCACACGACTTTGTACGGGAGATTGAAGCCTAAGATTGAGCCTATCTCCCCTATCTCGCCAACGCCAGGAATATCTTTGTTTGTGCTAATGATGTTGAGAAATTTCTCGTAATTGCTCTGTTCTTTTGTGATGTTCAAAGTTGGAATGATTGATGGTCGTCGGTCATCAGGGCCATCCCTCCGGACATGTACAGGAACAATGTCTCTTGCCTGTCCATCCGTGGTCATATCCTGAGAAGCGGAATTCTCCACTTCTGTAGTCTTCCGATGGGAATCTGTCTGTCGGTCTTGTGTACCTTTCAGTGGAGTCAAAATCCCGAGAAGATGTGGCTAGTGAACGTGGTTGACCTCCAAGTCTGTGCAGCCTGGGAGAATCCAGCTTAACTGGAGAACTAGCCTCTCCTTCTACATCCAACACCGAAGTAGTCGTGGACGCTCTTCCGATTCAGAAACATTGTCTAAGTAGCTGTGAGAGAATTTTGAGGAAAGAGCCGAAGATGTAGTACTTGCTGATGCGACGTCAATACCACTGTCCTCACCAGAAGGGATCTTACAAAGGACTTTCAGATCCGTTTGGCCCCGTCGTTTACCTGTGGCAGCAGCTAGCACTTCCTCAGCCGCAGATTTCTCTCTCATCCCCAGCAGATTCACCGGTCTCCCATTTACACAAACGTTTCCCAGAATAGAAGAAAGATGGTTCTGCTTTCGAAGCTCGTCGAGTTTCATTATGAAACAAGGAATAATTTTTAGAGTCATCCGAGAAATCCTTTTCTCAACACTATACCCCGTAAACCTTGATCTGAATCCCTTCTGCGCATGCTCTCGTCCCACGAACTTCTGGTTTCCGGAAAAGGTTTGGCATGTTCAGGTGCCAGATTCGATCGTTTTACCCAGCTCCGAGTTGTTTTACCATAGTTCGTGACAACCACACTTCCTCGGCGGTTCGCCTCATAGGCCGAGGCTTTCTTGTCCTCGTCCTCCTTACTGTCCTTGAGAATGATTGGCTGAATACTGTACCTGCGATCCATCTCCCAACAAGAAATCTATGCACATGCGAAAATAGAATGCGCGTTCACAAACTGTTTTTGTACATAGAGATCTAAAACTGGTCATGAACTGTCTGAACCTGGGAACAACATGCAAAAGGTCATCGAGCTACTACGTGGAACCCCCAGGGGAAACAGGAGTCAACGGGATTAACATTTGAAGCCGGGTGTATGGGAAGATGCACGAGTGTAATACAATTACAGGTGTGACAGGTGAAAGAATCGAGAACGAACTGTTTCACATGTGACTATGGTCGAAGACTTAGTCTCTCTCTCTCTCTCTCTCTCTCTCTCTCTCTCTCTCTCTCTCTCTCTCTCTCTCTCTCTCTCTTTCATACTCCCTCTGTATTACTGAATGGATCTACAACTGAGTGCTTGTGTAAATGGTGTATGCATGTATGCATGTGTGTATGTAGATATGTACGTTGGTGTGTACTCATGTGTCAGTATCTTTCTATGTGTGCGTGTCTGTCTATCTGTCTATCTAATAACATGGCAATATGCATTGTTTATGGACACAACATTCGTGTAATAATGGTTTTCTATGTAAATATAACATGCACAATAGATAATTAACGTACGAAATATAAGTGGCAGGAAGGGTCAAAATAAGACAGGCCTGCGTGCCCAAATTGTGCCTCTTTGAAAATTAAGTTCGTTCGTACTTTCGTTCGTTCTCTCTCTCTCTCTCTCTCTCTCTCTCTCTCTCTCTCTCTCTCTCTCTCTCTCTCTCTCTCTCTCTCTCTCACACACACACAGACACACACACACATACACCTCACACACACGCACACACACACACACACACACACACATATATATATATATGCCTTCTTGACAGACGATAGTTTGTTACATTGTGCTTCAAACAAGCATAATAACCTCGCCATAGTAGAGCAAAACCTGGGCTGAATTGTACAGACCATGTTTTGCCCATGCAGCATGACCCCTCTTTCGGCCTGCCTAGTTTACTCCAGAGGAAAGGTGCGGTCTCAACTGTACAGACCAAATGGAACCAGAAGAAGAGGCCGAGCATGCAAACGATGGATAGAGGGAATAACAGAATCCATGGGAATCTCGATATACGAAGACCATAAACGGGCACTCTGCCGCGGTTCAAGGTACAAGAGGAACCAAATGAGATGATGATGTGATTCTGCGCAGACACACTAAATAAGGTATTAGACGTGGTTGTTTACTATCACTCGATGTGTTCAATTTGTACAGTGACATATTGATGAGAACCACACAAGCCATGGCAGGAATATCGGTTGGTGGACACAAGCCATGGCAGGAATATCGGTTGGTGGACACAAGCCATGGCAGGAATATCGGTTGGTGGACACAAGCCATGGCAGGAATATCGGTTGGTGGACACAAGCCATGGCAGGAATATCGGTTGGTGGACACAAGCCATGGCAGGAATATCGGTTGGTGGACACAAGCCATGGCAGGAATATCGGTTGGTGGACACAAGCCATGGCAGGAATATCGGTTGGTGGACACAAGCCATGGCAGGAATATCGGTTGGTGGACACAAGACATGGCAGGAATATCGGTTGGTGGACATAATGTAAACAACCTGTGTTACTCTTGGGGGGGGGGGGGGGTAGAAAAAGAGAGAAGACGCTGGACAGTTCGACGTCAAGGCATGGGGAAACATCGGTATCAGAAATGATTGGCAGCACAAGAGACAGACGGTTGTGCACAGACATGATCACCAACGCCACGGGCTATACGAAGAAAGATGCTCAGCAGAGGGTATCGACTACATGGCACCTCGAATGCTGAAGGGTCTGGCGCCATGTATCTAATTCATCTCATAGAGTTTCACTGGGTCTGTAATTTAGCGCTAATTGCCAGTGTTAGTCAATCAATTGACTCTTATCAACCCAGGCTTTAGAAACAACACGATGGCATAAAACAACGTAAACAATAACACATTCTTATAACTTAATTTGAACTCCGGACTTAAACAGTGAGAGGCGGTCTTCAACAATTAAAGGATAATAAGCAAGTCGTCTATGGCTTTATCACCGAGTAGAACCAACGCTGTTATCCTAATTATTATCATTATCATTATCGTCATCGTGGGACCCCATTAGCGCATCAATATTCTGACAGTGATGTTGAGGTTTCTGTGGGCCCAATCCGCTGTAATTGCTAGGTTTTCTTTCAGACTAGCACTGTTATAGGGGATGGAAAATGGGCTTTTGCTGTACGGTTTTAGGCGGACAGAAAAAAAGACAGAGAGACAGAGAGAGAGAGAGAGAGAGAGAGAGAGAGAGAGAGAGAGAGAGAGAGCATGTGTGTGTGTAAGAGAGAGAGATAGTGAGAGAGAAAGAGAGAGATATATAGAGAGAAAGAGAGAGATAAATAGAGAGAAAGAGAGAAATATATAGAGAGAAAGAGAGAAATATATAGAGAAAAAGAGAGTAAGACAGAGAGATAGTAAGAAAAGGGGAGTGAGATAAATAAAGAGAGAAATGGAAGAGGCAGGTACATTGAGACAAGGTGTGAGGTAGAGAGCATGAGAGGAGAAACAGAGAAGGGGATAGATAGATGAGAGAGAAGGGAGTAAAATAGATAAAGATAGTGAGAGGAGAGATAGATACAGCGAGAGAGAGAGAGAGAGAGAAGAGAGAGAGAGAGAGAGAGAGAGAGAGAGAGAGGATGGTTAGATTGATAAAGAGAGATGAGAAGACATATAAAGAGAGAGGGTGAATGAGATAGATACAGAAAACGAGGGAAGAGATAGATAATGAGAGAGAGAGAGGACAGATCAACAGAGAGGGCTTGGGATAGATAAAGATAACGAGGGGAGAGACAGATAAGGAGAGACATGAGAGAGATAAGGAGAGAGAGAGGGGGGACAGATAAAGAGAGAGCAAGCTAAGAAATCGAGCCCTGTCGCGCAAAAATGAACCTTTTCCGCTGATGCATTTGAATGGTCGGAAATATGCGAATGACAACTTTACGCAAGATCCTTTACTGACATTTACCGAATCAATAATTGGACAGTTTGATATCGTAAGAAAGTAAACTAAAGAACAATTTACACACATTAAGGGGCAACGGGCATGTGGTGTTAGACCCGTATTTTAATAGACCAATCGGCACTTGGTTGGTGATATGGTCAGTGTCTGGCCGGCCGTCTTTACTTCCCAAGATATTTCCAGGTGCTCATGTAGGCTGTATCCACCTGGAAGCCCACGTTAAGTGTAAAATTCGAATCCGCTGCGATGTGGGTGGAACTCAAGAGGATTGGACTGGTGTGCTAGTAATAGTACCTATCCACTAACTGTTCTAGTGTAGGCTTAAGGACGTATTGATATTTGTATTATAGGCATAATTTATCGTTCAGGATTATATTATATACTTGATTAAGTGTTCAGGCTTATATTAGAGACTTGACTAAATGTTGAAACTTATATCATAGACTTGACTATGTGTTCATGCTCATATTATAGACTTGACATAAATGTTAAGCCTTATATTATAAACTTCACTAATTGTTCGTCCTCATATTATAGACTTTACTAAGTGTTCAGGCTTATATTATAGACTTGACTAAGTGTTCAGGCTTATATTATAGACTTGACTAAGTTTTCATGCTAATATTATAGAATTGACTATGAGTCCAGGTTTCTATCATAGACTGTACTAAGAGTTCACATTTATACTATAGACCTGACTAAGTGTTCCGGCAAACATTAGAGATATAACTAAGCGTTCAAGCGAATATTCTAGGCTTGGCTAAGTGTACAGGCTTAACTTATAGACTTGACTAAGTGTTAAGTTAATATTATACACTTGACGAAATGTGTTAGTAAATTTTAAAGAATTCAACTAAAACTGTCATGGGCTTGACTAAGAGTATACAGTAAAAGTATAGAATTGACAGAGTGTAAATTTGTATTATAGAACTGCCTAAGTGTAGGTTAATATTATAGAATTAACTAAGTGTCTCGTTCCTGATTAAATGAGCAAAGAAGAGTATTAAATCATCTACCTCTTGCTTATAGTTATGTATTATGTTCTAATTTCACTAACATCATTCATATAGTTGTGTATCATGACGGTACTACCTGCTCTCTGTTAATGCGGAATGTTGGGTGACGATCACCAAACCCGACACGCCACATTGTGCCAACGGCTTCAGGCGGAGGAGTGCAATTGGGAGAGTACAAGCCTTACCCTAGTGCGAGTAAATGCAACATAAGGACTAAATAGCATGGCAGGGCAGATCGGGCCCTAAGCCTTGGTTGGCAACTGGTCTAGGATGAAAGGGGGACATTTAGAGTTTTGCGTTGCTGATCCGGAAGCTTCTGCAGATTTTCTTGTGTCATATATAATATATAATATATTGGTGTTATCTGTCCTCTGGAGTAAACTAGACAGGCCGAGAGACAGATCATGCTGTACGGACAACACATGGTCTCTAAATTAACACCATTTGACAAACTATCGTCTGTCGAGACGGCAGCGTGCCAGTCAGTATATTGTTCTTTCATTAACCTCGTTTCTATAGCTCTGTTGAGTTGTTGAGTTGATATGAGTTAAGAACCCACATCACTGCACTCAGGACATTCCCATACGTGCTCCGTCCCCTCGTTCAACAGCCAGCTAAGAGTCATACTACTAATAATTCCCACCGCAATCTGATTAAACGTTCTCCTGGTCTTCCCTCTCAGTTTTTAGACTCTTCCAGAACCCCTGCCGATCTCCCGCAATCTCATTCTTTCAACATATGGGTTCTGTATAATGTTCAGCTTTCATTAACCCTTTTCTCATAGTTGTGTATTCTGTTCTACTTTCATTAACATTTTTCTTAGAGTTGTATATAATGCTCAATTATTAACCCTTTGGAAATAAAGATTATTCGTTCGTTCGTTCGTTCGTTCGTTCATTCGTAACCTCGTTTCTATAGTTGTGTATAATGCTCTATTTTCATAACTTCGCTCCTATATCTGTGTATAATGTTCTACTTAATATCTCTGACCATACGCGGCATTCACAACATATGTCTCAGAAACCACATCTCGGCTGCGTTGAAGCTCTTTCTAATTTGTTGGCTGATATTTCAAAGTTCTCTGCCATACAGAAAAACAGATCTGAAATAACATTTCAGTGATCTCTTTCTGGCATTCAATGAAAGCGATCGATATATTGATATTTATAGTGCTGAAAAAGACCAGAGAGCTTGAGAAATGTCATCACGGTCTCAAGATGGAAAGATGTAGTTGAATCGGTAGCTGTGAAGAACCGTTGTGGAAGACACAATTCGTAGTAGAAGATCAGTCAGTAAATCAATCAATCAATCAATCAAACAATTAGTCAGTCAGGAAATAAACCATAGCGAAGCTGACTCCTGCATCTTCTACTAGGAACTATGCTATCCTTTCATCATGGTTGTTTTTTTTTTCTCCCAACGGATGATTTTCGTTAATCAATCATTCAATCACTCAATTGACCAATAAATGGAATGGAATAGACCTTTGCAATTTCTACTAGGAACTACGCTTTTCATAACGGTTATTTTCAACGGATGTTTTCAATCAATCAATCAATCAATCAATCAATCAATCAATCAATCAACTAGTCAATCAGCCATGGCGAAGCTGACCCCTGAATCTTCTACCACGGACTACGTCTTTCATCACGGTTGTGTTTTTCCCCAACGGATGAGTTTAGTAAATCAATAATTTAATCATTCAATTGATCAATGAACCAGAGTGGAAAAGACCTCAGCTTCTGATACCAGGAACTACACCTTTCATAACGGTTCTTTCCAACGGATGAATTTAGTTAATCAATCAATCAATCACTCAAATGTTCAATCAACCAGAGAGGAACTGACCCCAGCATCTGCTATCAGGAACTAAGCCTTACAGCTCAGTTCTTTCTAACATACAATTCTAGTTAATAATCAACCAGCCAACAAGAACTAGTTTGCCAGATACATCTTCCATCAGGAAACATGCCTTCAATAGATTCTTCCCAATGGACAATTCCAACTGCATCTCCCCGTGGCAAATGCATCTCCCAGACTTAGAGGTCGAGATACACGTAATGCTGTGATAAAAGCAGCTCTAGCCATGAAGTCACCATCACATTGGAGGTCGTATGCACCTCGTCCCACTCATCACGGCGATCTATTGCCATTTATCCAGCCTCATGCATCCTCACTCCCAAGGTCTCAGCAATGTACTGGTCCATTCCCGTGCAAGTCGATCTCTGCCTCTTACTTCATAGAATGATCCTGAAAATGTTTGCCCACAACTGAATTCGATGCATTTCTAGGCAAAGAACTACGTCACCCCACTTAAACACTCCATCTCCAGTATTGTTATTTCTGTCGGTTTAAGCTGCGTGAAAAAAAAAGATATAGGTAGAGACGGTAATCTCTATCGTCATATAGAAAACACATATATGAGAATCACAACATATACAAACTGAACAAAATTGCCATCACTACAACAGATTCAAAAATGTCCCGTGAAACTAGCAATAATGTGAGCTCACGTACAAGCTACACACCAACATGTCAAGCGCTGAATTGAGTCAAGAACCACAGGCTTGTCCATGGGACATATTTTTCTGTCCCATCCCATCCCATAGTAATTTATGCCTGTCCCTTCCCATCCCATCCCATGGGATTCCCATTATAATATTAATATGGAATACAGTTGAAATAAAATTATGAAATTTATGAATGTTTAAGTTTAGTGTCTACTAAATAGAACTACATGTACAAAGAGACATGTAAAATCGACATAATTTATTAATTGTAATATTCATGAGTAGTTTATTTTACAAAAAAAAGTGTAATCTAAACATTACAATTCAGTGTCATTCTGACTCTCTCATTCTGTTTCTGAGTCACTCTGCTCATTCAGCACATTATCAATTTCCTGCTGATCGACTGTTTCTAATAATTCAGATAATCCAGGTTATCCCTGAACAAAAAAAAAAAAACAACCCCACACGCTACCAAAACTAGCCCAAAGAAACCGCGTCCCGCCAACACGTTAAATTTCCCGCAAATAGTCCTGAAAAGTAACCCAATTTGGCGTGAAATCTGCCAAACTGGCAACACTGCTTCAATCAAGCAGGTGCCGTCTCCACAATGAAGGTTGGCTGCAATAGATCTCCAACACTGTGTGTCTCTCGCCTTGACTGTACATTCTGTCAGGCTAATGTTCGTCCATCTCTTGATGTTATATTCCCACTTGTACCGTTGTCTACCTCTTAACCCAATTTGGCGTGAAATCTGCCAAACTGGCAACACTGCTTCAATCAAGCAGGTGCCGTCTCCACAATGAAGGTTGGCTGCAATAGATCTCCAACACTGTGTGTCTCTCGCCTTGACTGTACATTCTGTCAGGCTAATGTTCGTCCATCTCTTGATGTTATATTCCCACTTGTACCGTTGTCTACCTCTTGCCTACCGATGCCCTCAACCTTGCCTTCCAGTATGGTTTTTATAATAATATCATGTCATTTGACGTTGCCAAAATATTTCACTTGCCTCCTCTTTATTTCTTTCATCAAATCTCTCTTCATTCCTAGTTTTTCTAGAACTTCTGCATTTAATCGTTTTTTTCCCCATGAAATACGACATATTCGTCTGTATATCCACATCTCCAGGGCTTCTATGCGACTTTCTATTTGCTTGTTCAATGTCCAGGCTTCCGAGCCATATAGTAGCGTTGAATATACGTAACATTTGACAATTCTCATTTTTAATGCGTTGTTAATCTCTCTAGATGTTAATACTGATTTCATGCCGCTGAAAGCATTTGTGGTCATTCCTATTCTCGTTTTGATTTCTATTTCACTTCTGCCATCATCTGTTATTACATGTCCAAGATAGGAGAAACTTGTTACTTGTTCCTAGTATCTGCCCGTTCACTGTGATGTTCATTGATGACCTTTCCTTTTCACTGCTAATTATCATACTTTTGTTTTGATGTTAATATCTAAGCCACATTCTGCACTGCGCCTGTTTACTTGTTCCACTAGGTCTTGCAACTCTTGCTCACTTTCTGCTAGTAACACGGTATCGTCAGCATACCTAAGATTGTTTATGATTCTTCCATTGATGTTAAGTCCAGGCAGTTCAACTTGTTTAAAAATTCTTTCTGTGTATAGGTTGAAGAGGCTCGGGGACAGTACACATCGCTCTATTTATCTCTACAGGCGACGAATAATTATTTCAGCATCTAATAGACGTCACTTGTTCCCAGTACAAGTTACTTATAAGTATGATGTCCTTTCTGTCTCCTCCTATAATTAATCTATCTATATCTTGAAGGCACGTAATTAGCCGTTCATGTTGTACTCTATCAAAATCGTTCTTATAGTCAATAAAACACACACACACACACACACACACACACACACACACACACACATATATATATATATATATATATATATATATATATATATATATATATATATATATATATATATATATATATATATATATATATTTTGAACTTCTATATATTTTTCAATTAACATCCTCAGACAGATAATTGCTTCTCTGGTGCAGCTGTTTTTGTGGAACCCAAATTGTTCTTCAGCTATTTCCTCATCTATTTTATGTTGAATTCTTTCTTGTATGACCTTGAGTAGTATCTTAGTTATGTGGCTCATTAAGCTAATAGTTCTGTAATCCTCACACTCAACAGCTCTTGGCTTCTTCGGAAGTGTGATGAAAATGGATTGTTTCAAGTCCTTGGGGATGTACCCAGTATTATAAATATATATCATTACATAGTTCTGTGATAGTATCAATGCCAAAGCTGGATAAGGATTTTATCATCTCTGTTGTTATCTTGTCAGGACCTGCATCCTTTCCTTCTTTCATCTTTTTAAAAGCCTTCTCTACTACAGCCTTAATATTTTTGGTGCATCTTGAGTATTATACAATGTACAATGTTGGCTATTTGACCCTTGTTGTCCCAGAATACATCTTCCGTGTTCCTCTGTCCATCTTTTTATTATGTCAGTGTTATTAATTCTAATTTCTACATTTTTGTCCTCTGATACAACCGTTTCCTGTTATATTCTTTTTCTTTGTAAATCTTTTTATATGTTCATGTAGTTCTTTCGAGCTGTGTTTTATTTCCAGATCCTCTATTTCTTTGCATTGTTTCTGCAACCACTCTTCTTTGGCAACTCTGCACATGTGACAGTAATTCTCTATCTATTAATATATACTCTGGAGTGTTCTTTGCTTCTTTCTTTGAGTCATTTTGCTCAATATTTCATCGTGTTATCCATAATTGTTATTTTTCCGTCTTTATGTGGTATTTGCAATCTGTGTACTGATTTTTACTCTTTTCCAGTGCGTATTACGTATTTTTGCTACCTAGATCAGTGCTCTGCAACCTTTTTCCAGTCACGTCACACTTTTATAATTATGGTGCTGGTGACGCACCAAAATGTAATCTTAGAGAATAAAATGCTCTGTGTATTTATTTAATTATCCTGTCCCACCACACAATAAAGAATAGATAAAGATATATAAAGAAAAAAGAAGGATAAAAAGCTATAAACAGGTTTTAAAAAAAAATAAGGGTATCTCTGACGTAGATCAAGTTGCTATGACATAGCTACTGTCCCATGGGAAATACAAATGTGTGCTGTCCCATCCCATCCTATCCCATGGAATTCCCATTGGAATAACATCCCATGGCCAAGCTTGAAGAACCGACATCGTAAAACTCTGGACATTCCCATACGTGCTCAAGCCTAATCTTCAACAGCCAGTGAAGAGTCCCAATACTTATGGTACTAGTAGCACTCTGATTATATGTCAGTCTGGCCTTTCCCCGGAGTCCTGAGTGTCGGTCAGACCTTCTGGTCACTCCCTGCAGGCACCATTATCTTCAAGCTGTAATGATATATCTGTTCGTCTACACCAAACACACAATATCCCAAAATGCCCTGACCATATCTGCCTTATAGTGCACCAGTAACCCACCCAACAGTGATCGACCCTGTCAATCCGTCCGCCTACTCGTTTCCCACCACACCAGCATGTCCTGGGCAAAAATCCAAAAGTTGCTCTCTATTTTTGACTGTTGAATGGAAGCCTGCCACTCAGCCCGAAGCATGCCTGCCTTCACCTTTCTCATTTTACTTTGTGAGTCACTCTTTCTTCTCAAGTCGCTGTAGTTGATCTAAATCACAGATCACGCACTCCGTAGCTCCGGCTGTCAAACAAGGCTCTGTTGAACTTCCATCGATCTACGAACCAAGCTGCACTTTACTAAAATAGTTTAGTGTCATCTAATTCTGTATCTCCGAGTGACAAAACATCGATAGTCGTCCCAAGCTGGTGTAAGTTCTTTGAACGAAGATGTATTCCAGAACTCACAGCATTAGTCATCCTAAAGCGGCGTTGTGACGAAGTGGTGACGATTGAAATTCGCAATTCCATATACCGCGTTCGAAACACAGCGATTTGGAAGCAGAGAGCCTTGTATTGATTTTCATACAATGGTAAGAGTGTTGGTCGTTTAGAAAGCAATGATAAACTCACTCTATCCATCCATCATGCGCCATTCCGGTAATCGTGGGCTGTCATGATTCGTAATTTCACTCGATCACCAGAGTCGTGGTCAAGCCATCCAGGTATTTACGTCTCTGTCTTCCCCTTGTTTCCCTCTCCCCAATCTTGCCAATTGTCACCAATTTCTCTAATTTATTTCTTCTCATAACGTGCCCAAACAATTGTGACTGTCTACGTCTATTTTCTCTAATCAGTTTACGATCTTCATTTGTCTCTTGTAGGACTTGGCCCATTAATGCAGACATGAAAGGAGTTAAAAAGAGCTGAAAGACATGCAGCTGTGGAATGGAATTATCCGGAAGCTTCACAACCACCCCAAGAGCTTAAATACTTAATGGTGATAAGAAGATAATCAACTTCTTGCTGATAACACGAACTCGTGGACTCAGACCATATCTTTACGCAATGGGTTTCAGATAATGGAACTGTAAAGTAAAGCTCCTTTGTATACTTTTAAGGAGCACTGAACATATGTCTTTGTAGACTCATATATTTATAAACCCATAGCTTTATAGATTCATATCTGTATAGACTCATATCTGTATAGACTTATATATGTATAGACTCATATCAGTATAGACTCATATATGTATAGACTCATATCTGTATAGACTCATATCTGTATAGACTCATATCTGTATAGACTCATATCTGTATAGACTCATATCTGTATAGACTCATATCTGTATAGACTCATATCTGTATAGACTCATATCTGTATAGACAAATATCTGTATAGACTCATATCTGTATAGACTCATATTTGTATAGACTCATATTTGTATAGACTCATATCTGTATAGACTCATATCTGTATAGACTCATATCTGTATAGACTCATATCTGTATAGACTCATATCTGTATAGACAAATATCTGTATAGACTCATATCTGTATAGACTCATATCTGTATAGACAAATATCTGTATAGACTCATATCTGTATAGACTCATATCTGTATAGACTCATATCTGTATAGACTCATATCTGTATAGACTCATATCTGTATAGCCTCATATATGTATAGCCTCATATCTGTATTGACAAATATCTGTATAGACTCATATCTGTATAGCCTCATATCTGTATAGACTCATATCTGTATTGACAAATATCTGTATAGACTCATATCTGTATAGCCTCATATCTGTATAGACTCATATCTGTATAGACTCATATATGTATAGACTCATATATGTATAGACTCATATCTGTATAGCCTCATATATGTATAGACTCATATCTGTATAGACTCATATCTGTATAGACTCATATATGTATAGACTCATATCTGTATAGACTCATATCTGTATAGACTCATATCTGTATAGACTCTTTCTTTTATTGACAAATATCTGTATAGACTCATATCTGTATAGACTCATATCTGGATAGACTCATATCTGTATAGACTCATATCTGTATAGACTCATATCTGTATAGACTCATATCTGTATTGACAAATATCTGTATAGAGTCATATCTGTATAGACTCATATCTGTATAGACTCATATCTTCCTTGGTACTCAGTTTGAGCTGAGTCGACCTTTCACTAGCAGCTGCAGAGTAATCAAGTAACACAGCAGTGTAGGCGCTACAAGGCCGGCCAGGTGTTTCAAGAGAGTCAGTGGAGTTAGGACCTATATATGCAACTGTACATAGGTAATTTAATTGTGGTGGTGGTGGTGGTGGTGGGGGGGGGGGGGTTGATGAGCTCGGACACAATGTCCTGTTTGCATAGCACATGGCAATCGTTGATGACAGAGGGTGTGGAGGAGGAGGAGGCAGAGGATGAGAAAAGGAGAAAGAAGAAGAAACGTAGAAGGAGGAGAAGTAAGGAGGAAGAGTATTGCCAGTTGTAACAGCAGCAGCAGCAGCAGCAACAGCAGCAGTAGTAGTAGTAGTAGTAGTAGTAGTAGTAGTAGTAGTAGTAGTAGTAGTAGTAGTAGTAGTAGTAGTAGTAGTAGTAGTAGTAGTAGTAGTAGCAATAGGAGCAGTAGTAGTAGTAGTAGTAGTGGTAGTAGTAGTAGTAGTAGTAGTAGTAGTAGTAGTAGTAGTAGTAGTAGTAGTAGTAGTAGTAGTAGTAGTAGTAGTAGTAGTAGAAGGAAGCAGGATCAGGCGGTGAGGAGGAGTAGTAGTGATATTAGTAGTAGAATGAGGTGTGGGAAGTTTGAAGAGAAAACGACAAATAAGAAGAAGAAGGGGAAGAAAGAGAAGAAAGAGAAGAAGAAGAAGAAGAAGAAGAAGAAGAAGAAGAAGAAGAAGAAGAAGAAGAAGAAGAAGAAGAAGAAGAAGAAGAAGAAGAAGAAGAAGAAGAAGAAGAAGAAGAAGAAGAAGAAATTTCTAAAGCTTGAAATCAGCATCTCCCTATCTTGTTCTTGAAATTCACAGTGACGTGGGGTACAACGTTCAGTCTATAAAAGTCGCACAGACATACGACAATTAACGAACACGCCAACACATCAAACTAGTTTTTTTGTTGTGTTTGCTTATTGACTTTGTGCCAGCCCTATTCTCTCCTGTATAGTTAAGCCGTGGCATGATCAAGTGATTGTTTGCCATAGTGTTGTGTTTTGAAAGGACGCAGACCACACAACGGCATAATTATTGTTTTCTCTTCTGCAAGACAACATTCTAGCACGCACTGGCTTTATGTTGGCGCGAAAACTTCTGTGGTAAAAATAAGATGTCTGTTTGTCAGTAACACAGTTAGTTTATCATGCCATAGATCTAATCTACTTCATTTCGCCTATGCATGGATAGTTACTTACCTGCCATCGTGTCTTCTTGTTTGATTACCTAATTCATTTTCCTTCCATTCATTGAACTACCAGTTTAAATTGTCTGCCAGTCTACTAGCTGCATGCATAATCCACTCATCCATCCTATCTTCTCTGTATGTCTGTTTGTTTGTCTTGCTAATTGACTACCTACCTACCCATCTACCTACCTACCTACCTACCTACCTACCTACCTACTTACCTAACTACCTAACTGTCTGCCTACCCACCTGCATACCTACCTATGTATGAAAAAGAGTGATAGAAGAGCAGAATCTCAGACGGGCCTGCGTGCCCAATTCTTAATCCTTTTAAAATAATGTTCGTCCGTTTGTTCTTTTGACTTACTTATTTTTTTGTCGTGAAGAGATGCAGAGTGGAGGGAGATGCAATGTATATATGCTTATCTTGTCATGCTGCTTGTGCTAAAATTACATATAATTTCTACCATGTCTTCTTTACTCCATCTAGCCAGCTCTTCCTGGGTCGTCTTCTCGCTTTGTATCCCTGTTCTCATGTAGAACGCGGCAGCCGATTGTTGATCTTGTTCCATTCTAATTACATTTCCTAACCATTGAGTTTTTGTGTTCTATAACAGAAATTGGAAGATGTACAACCGAGATTAGGAGCAGAATAGGGCAGGCAAAAGCCGTATTTCAGAAAATGAAAAGTATCTTGTGCAATAAGTCAGTATCACTGAATGTAAGAAGAGAGTGCTGAAATGCTATTTAGAACCAGTTTTGCTGTATGGCAGTGAATCTTGGAATGTAAATGAACAAATTAGGAAGAACCTAGCAGCAACAGAGATGGGTCTTTTAGACGAATGATCCGAATTCCTTGGACTGCCAGAGTAACTAACAACGATTGCTTGAAAGAGGCTAATGTAACTAGAATACTATATACAAAAATGAAGAAAGAGACAAACAGATTTCTTTAGTCACGTGATGAGAAGAGAGACATTGTAGAACATCGTGACAACTGGAAAGATCGAAGGGAAGAGAGGCAGAGGCAGACCAATAGAAGTGATGCTGGATGGATTGAGACGGTGGCATGGAGGAATATCTTCAGCAGAGTTGATCCAGAACACCAAAGACCGAGATCTGTGGTAAGCCATGAACTCCTACACCAGCTCATATGATGATAAAGTCAGTAACAGGTTTTATCTCTAAACTTGTTGTTAGTTTCTCATTTGTCTATCTTTGTGTTCCTTGTTTGTCCAGCTGTGTTGCTGGGACGCATAAAGCATCGATCAGGATCTTTTTTGTTTGCATTTGGAAATTAAGAATTTAGTTGTCATTTAGTATAGGCAGTGTGTGATGGCTGATATTGAAGACATCCGACGAAATATTAGAACGTTGTTTTCCCAAAGGATTAAGCAATAACTAACTAGTCACTCTATATGTCAGTCCGTTCGTCTGCCCGTCTGGCTTGCTTTGTTAATGTGTCTCTCAATTTAACCGCCTTTCTGTGTCTGTCTGTCTGATCCGCTTAAGTCCGCCCGTATTTCTGTGTCACAATTCGCAACCGAGGTATCATAATACTGAAATGAAGAGACACAACTTTATTTGACCAAACTATTAAGGGAAGTAACTTTCAGGCAAATCGAATTCTATTATATGAGATAAATTTTGTACTAGACGTGGTTCCTATAACATTTTACGGGTAAAATGTATATTGCCTATTGATGTCTGTTTCTCAAAAGAATCCCGGAATGTAAAATTCCCCGACAATACACGGCATAATGAGTTGGAGAAATAATACACAGGGGACATGTTAAAGCTCTACTTATTAATTCTCATTAGTTCTGGGAGCTGAGATAACGTAACAAATTTGCTTTAGGATGCGGGCCGGTCGGTCATTCAATAGTCGCTTCTCGCTCGGCCTTATGGCTAAGGTTGCCAGGACAACTCTACTGTACTGATATTTAAATTGAGACAACATTTTGCAATGACAACATTTCGGCGATATACAAGCCATGGCAGATATGGTATGTCGCTTAAGCCGATTAATCATCCCATGGCAATAAATCAGTTAACACTCAATACAATTGATTTTAAAAATAATGATCTGGAGTCAGAGCTCGACCCAGCCAATGTCCTGGTCGATGAGATAATGTCCATGTTACTCAAGGAGGCATAAGCATTTTACGTGTCGTTTAATATCTGCCCAAAGTATTTTTAGGATTCTCGCCGGTACTAAGGAATTCGTACACTGAGGTGAGATTCTCCGGACTCAGGCTTGATTTAGGAGTAGAACGGAGCACTTATGGATTACACCCGTGTACCGTGATGTTGATCCGTCGACTAAACTAAGTTTAGGACCTCCAGCACTCGAGGCGGATACCATACCTCGAGACCACGCAGCCCCCCCCCCTCCCCCACCCCCTCTCGACTAAACTAAACTAAAAACTAACCATGTCGTTGTATCTCGTCTGTTCACTGCTTGACAGACCAATCATTATACCATAGGCCGGACAACAGCAATGGCAAAATCATGAAAATAATAGATCGATGGATGGATAGAATGTTAGGTGAATAAACAGAGAAAATATATGTAGCTTAGGGGCAGACAAAATAGACATTTGTGGGAGAAGTGGAAAAAAGATGCAAATGTCTTGACACGGGGTACGAACTTACTGCAGGAGAAAGACATCCGGAGTCATGACCTGTGTAGGCACATCACCAGTATCAGGAAGGTAGAAGGCCGAAACATTCCGGGAAGTGGGACCACTTCTGATGATCTGAAGTCTACTGTCGTGCTTGCTCCGCGGCGGAATTTTTATTACTACATAGATGCCGCAGCGTATTGATTAACTCGCTTGTCGTACAAGGACACAGGGACTAGTTCAATGCCCTTCAGAGGCTGGGGTATGTTTTCCGACCAGCATTGCTCGGGGTCGACCCAGCCTTATAATAATGGGTACCCAAGAATGTTCAGTGGTTTCATGGAATCTGTGTTGTGAGACAAGACGAGGAAGGGAGCTGGTCTTAGCATCTCATTATGATTTGACCTAGAAATGTGAAGGTAACATTTCACACCTAAGGGAAATATCTGTAAGGGACGGCCTTTAACTTTATACATGGATGGATGGATGGATGTATGGATGGATGGTGATTGATTCAGGGATGGACAGATGGATGGATGGATTGATGGATGAATTGATTGATAGATTGATGGATGAATTGATGGTATGATAGATAGGTGGATATATGGGTGGATGAAAGAACCCAAGAGATAGAGAAACAGACGCACGGACTGACGGACAGACGAACGGAAATATATAGGGACAGATGTGCGCGTGGAGCAGAGTCTTAGCAGATAAACTTATGGAGAGAGAGAGAGAGAGAGAGAGAGACAGACCGACAGACAGACAGAGAGAGACACAGGGAGAGAGATACAGACAGACAGACAGACAGACAGACAGAGAGAGACACAGGGAGAGAGATACAGACAGACAGACAGACAGACAGGTAGGCATGTATGCAGACAGATATATAGATAGATTTACATCGCAACGAACAGCTACTGAGTCGCTGTGGTACACATAATCAGCGAGGAGTATAACCAAACCTCTGCACAAGATGACGGAGAACTGGAGGCTTTGTCCGGAGTATAATTACACTAAGCTTCGATACATCTTTAGAAATAAATTAAAACATAATAATAATAATAACTCTACGTTTTCTACTGTCTACCAAGTGATATTGGTGCACAAACGCTAAACGTTGTCACAGTTCAGAATTTACTTACAAGATTTATCACACGCAAATTATTCACAAAATATGATTTAATTCATAGGCGAGTAATTAAACAACGCAATGTTCCATGTAGAGACGAAAAAATGTTCTGTGTATATTAACGCTACAAAGAAACGTTAATCCTCCTATGATATAAACATCACATTGAAAATTAATATACAACAAATCAGAAAATAGATTGGAATACTGACAACTTTTCGCTCTGTTTACTAAACTACCGCAGAGTGAATAAGGTGAAGTTATATAACGTGGAGAGAAACTCATGCCTCAGCTCAGAAACCACCTCAGACGGGATGTAGCAGGGATTTTTGGGGTTGCCATGATCAATATATACCTCATTATATTTATTAGCATCGTTTGATTGTCGCAGCCACACTAGATGCAGCGGGACATTTTCAAATGACGAACGACTGAAAGTAAACTTTCTTTGTAGTTTAATTTCAAGAAAATGTCTCAGTTTCGTTCTGAAGTCGAGCAAGAAGACATAATTGTCTTATCGACCTTTTCCAAGACCGGGTAATGTGTTAGTTCTTTGCATTAAAGCGAAGTTTTTGCTCACACATAACTCATGCACGTTAGATGGACGTCTTGAAGCCAGGCAGGCTAATGTATTTCTCTGTAGCACAATGGTGTGTACATCGACCGCGGCATAAACCATTTGGTGGTATGGTGAATCATTGTCGTCATCACTTACATGCTTGATACATTAAGCCAAGCAATGAATCTTGAAGCATATTGTTTGTGGCAGAGTAAGGATCGGAACTGAGAGGAAACAATACAATTCAGAATTTAAACACGGAAGTTAAGGGAAAAAACACAGATAAAACAAGATTTAACTATTTACTTCATGTGATTTATAACACTGCAATATGCAACTGACGAGATGAAGAGAAATATACCAGGCAATAAATCGTGAAACCTATTGTTTGTGTCTTCTATGTTACATTCACTAAGAAAGTACATTGTTTTGAAAAGGCAGAATACTTTAAACAAACAAACAAACAAACAAACACAACTAAACTAACAAACAAACAAACGACCTAATTACCAAACAAACAAAAACAAACAAACAAATAACCAAATAAACAAACAAACAACCAAATAATCAAACAAACAATCAAATGACAAAAACAAACAAACAAACAACCAAACAAACACACAAACACGTCCTCTTAGCGGGAATGTGCTGTTTATATATCTAGTCTCTTAGGACCATCATTCTTTTATAGGCCTGAGTTCTTGGAGGAATATGGGGGGGGGGGGGGGGAGGGGGGGGGGGGGGGGGGGGGCGGTCTTTCGCTCTAGCAGCGAGTGACGAGCGCTGGCATCAAACTATCGTCTCATCGCGCTGATGCCATGGTCGGCCTAACGTACAAACTCCTGCACCAAAGTCGCTCGCCAGGATATAAATGAGCAAGCTGATTTCCTCCGACAACACAAATGTGAAACTTGGACATTGAAGAAATCAACTAGAAAGCGCACATACGTCTTTGAATATAAGTATTATAGAAGAAAAACAACATCAATGATCGAACATGAGAGCAGAAATGAAATCACTTTCGAAGAAGACTGGTTGTTAAGAAAATTAATTTGAGGAAGTTGAAATAAGATTGATAACGAAGTAAATCAATATCTGCCTATTAAGAGAGGTGTGAGACAGGGATGTATAATGTCTACAGATGTGTTTTCCCTATACAGTGAAACTATTGTTAGACATTTAGAAGACGTGAGAGGAATCACCACTGGGGGACGTAACATCAATAACATTAGATATGCGGATGATACGGTACTGATTGCAGACAATGAACAGGATTTGCAACTTTTAGTAGATACGGTTGTTCCGAGCAGTGAACAACTAGGGTTTAGAATTCAACTGTTAGAAGACAGAGATTATGGTCACCACTAAGAAGAAAGTAATACCACAATATAACATACGGGTTAATGGGAATAGGCTTATACAATGTAATCGGTACAATTATCTCGGAACAGTCTCAACATCTGATGGGATGTGCCTTGATTAGATTAGAAAAAAAAATCGCCATAGCAAAGATAGCTTATTGCAAGATGAACAACACATTGATCAATAAAATGATGTCAATTGCAACGAGATGTGCTACACAAGACCTGTACTTGTGCATGAATGTGAAACGTGGACAAAGAGCAGACAAGCTAAAAACATCTATTGGCAATGGAAATGTGGTTTCTGATAAAAATGCAAAGAGTATCATGGACAAAAAAAAAAAAAAACAAAACACACACACACACACAAGCACGCACGCACGCACACACACACACACACACACACACACACACACACACACACACACACACAGACACACACACAAAACCAACCAATGACCAAGTCCTACAAGAAGCAAATGGCAACTGTAAACTAATTAGAGAAACTAGACGCACACAGTCAACACATTTTGGGCACTTTATAAGAAGACGTAAAATAGAGAACTTGGTGATAACTGAAATCAAAATCAAATCAAATCAAATCAAATCAACTTTATTAGGGTCACAAATTGGGCGCGCAGGCCCGTCTTACATTCGGCCCTTCCAATCACTCGTCTTTCGTTCATCAAGAGCATTATACATTTACATAGGAAAAAAATAAACATTGTGAAATGAATGTTGTAAACATAAACAAGGCTAATTACCATGTTATGAGGCCCATCTCCCACCTACCCATACATCACCCCACCCACACAACACGCCCACCTACCCACACACACGCGCACCAAGGGATACATACACACCCCACCTACCCACAAACACGCACACCAAGGGACACATACATACCCCACCAACCGACCCATCCCCCTCCCGAACATCCCCCACCCGCACACACTGCCCTCACCTGATCCCCCAACCAAAACACACTCGCCACCCACAAACATTCCCCCACCAACCCACACATCCCACGCCCATCCACATACACATCCTAACCCACACATCCTCTCCCCACCCACACCTCAAACCACCCATCCCCCAGCCACATCTTTATCGACAACATATTCCCCACCCATGCACACAATCCCCCACCAACCCACACATCGCACATCCACTCACACATCCCCAAACCATACACACACATCCCCACCAAATAACATGCCCCCCCCCCCCACACACACACACATCTCCCTAACCACCCATACATCCCCAATCCACTCACACACACCCCACCACCCACACATACAACTTCCACCCACCCACACATGCCATAACCTAATCCCCCACCACACAATCCCCCACCCGCACATCACATACACCCCCTACCACGCACTATTCCCAACCCACGCACCACACACACACATCCCTCACCAACACATCCCCACTTACACACCACACACATATCCCCCACCCAGATACCACACAATATTCCCACCCACACCCACACAGATACCCTTACCCATCCACCCCACATACCCCCACTCACACACCACAAAAATCCCCCACCCACACACACATACCTCACCCACACAATATCCCCAACCAACACACCACACACCTCTCCCCACCCACACACGCAGTCCCTACCCATCCACCAACAGACACTCACTCACGCAAACATCCTCCACTACGCACCCCCACACACCCACCCCAACCAAACATCTCTCGATCACAATACCCCTACCCACACACACCCTCCACCCACTTACACATCCCACCCCAACACATACAACTCCCTCACCCACCTGCACATCCCTAAGCCACTCACACACCCCCACCCACACATTCCCCATCCACACACACACATCTCCCACCCACACACTACATACTTCCCCCAACCACCACAATCCCCTACTCACCCACACATACACCCCACCCATACGCACATTCCCCGCACCCATCACACACATCCCCCACACGACACACTATCCTCCACCCATACCACCACAAACATACCCTCCACCCACACATCATTCACACATCCCCCACCAACACACCACACGCATATCTCAAACCCACACACCATACACTTCTCCCTACCCGCCCTTGCATCCCCAATCCACCCAACACAATCCCCTACCCACACAACCCCGCCTCCCACACATACTTCCTCAAACCATCCACACATCTCCACCCACATAAACACACATCCCCCGCATCCGTCCCATACACATATCCTCCACCCATACACACATCCCCCACACCCATTCCAACACCCCTACTTTCACCCCCACACATCCATCCACACATCCGACCAACACCCACAAATACCACTACCCACCAAAACCCACACACCCCAACCCATCCAAACGCATACCCACACCCACACAACCCCCACCCACACATATCCCCACACTCACACACATCCTCCACATACACTCACAAAATTGAGGGGGCAAGAACAATGGGAAGGCAGAAAAGCAAAGTTCTTGAAGAACATAGAGCTGCATGCACGTCTCTGGTGATCGTGTAAGATGGCGAAACATGACAGCTCACGCTTATCGGCGTGGCTCATGATGATGATGAATTAATTTGGTCTTGGAAAACGGCAGTTAATGTCTGAGAAGGATAATTGTGCAGAGAGGTGAAGTAGGAAAGCAGAGAGGTGAAGTAGGAAAGCAGAGAGGTGAAGTAGGAAAGCAGAGAGGTGAAGTAGGAAAGCAGAGAGATGAAGTAGGAAAGCAGAGAGGTGAAGTAGGAAAGCAGAGAGATGAAGTAGGAAAGCAGAGAGGTGAAGTAGGAAAGCAGAGAGATGAAGTAGGAAAGCAGAGAGGTGAAGTAGGAAAGCAGAGAGGTGAAGTAGGAAAGCAGAGAGATGAAGTAGGAAAGCAGAGAGGTGAAGTAGGAAAGCAGAGAGGTGAAGTAGGAAAGCAGAGAGGTGAAGTAGGAAAGCAGAGAGGTGAAGTAGGAAAGCAGAGAGGTGAAGTAGGAAAGCAGAGAGATGAAGTAGGAAAGCAGAGAGGTGAAGTAGGAAAGCAGAGAGGTGAAGTAGGAAAGCAGAGAGGTGAAGTAGGAAAGCAGAGAGAAGGAAGCCTACAACAGATGGATTCATGATGTTATATATAATATGCACATGGGAGCAACGTAGGCGGGATATTTGGTTTATTTATGGTAGCCATATATTACGAAAGATTGTTGCGGGTGCGAGATTCCGCAACGGAAATGCCATTGAATGATGATGATGATAGTGACATTGCAAATATCACATGGGGTGGGGGGGGGGGGTGGTGGTGCGGTGGGATGAGTGGTCTCGAGGTATGGTGTCCATCTCGAATGCTGAAGGTCCCGGGTTCAAGCCCAGGTCAAGCCCGGGTTCAAGCCCAGGGCCGGGAATTTTTCACGTGACTTCTAGTAACAAAATGTCCCCTGGTCTCTGGGTAGTGAGATCGGACGCCCGTGTGTATTTTTTCGCACGTAAAAAGTCCCTTGGCAGTTTTTGCACTCAGCTGAGATTCTCCGGACTCTGGCTTGAGTTAGGAGTACAACGGAGCACTTATGGGTTACACCCGCGTGCAGTGGTGTTGATCCTTCGACTAAAACTTTAAAAAAAAAATGACAGGGACATTCATTACGGACTCATACCAGTCATAATCTTTCTGAGCATGCTCATTGAATCAATGAGCTTAGACATATAAGTGACATTATGTGCATCAAGATATGAGTGGCACAATGTGTATCCTGCCAAGAGTGGCACTTGGTGTATGCAGCCATGAATGACACTGTGTATGCAGCCATGAATGGCACTCTGTGTAAGCAGCTATGAGTGACATTGTGTATCCAGCCAGTCCATCGCCTTTGTAACAACTATCTCCTCAATATTCATGCTACTTGAATTCACTCACTTCCTTGATCGTTCATCTTCAACAGCGAGCAGTGAATGCCTATGCAGAATACAGAAGACCAACACATCCTCGTTGATAATAACAGCAGCCTGTGTGGAATTATGGCTAATTCATGTATGCATCTTGTCAGCATCCCCAATAAGGCCTTACAGGAGTAATGGGTTAACACTAGTCTAGTAGAGAGACACCAGACAGGGAAGACACCGAGTACTATTAATACCGCACAAGGAGACACATTTGCGTCAGACCAGAGGTCGACGAGTACAGATGAGCGAGGGCTTTCCCCAAGCAATTGGGTTGCTGGTCCTTGCGAGTAACCGTGATATGCCAGGTTACTCGAACTCACCAACCGGCGTGCTGGCAAGACCAGGCACGCAATAATAACGACTGCACGGAGAGTAAAGTGTCCGTGCTTGTCCACGCTATGTGTAGCGGCAGGACAGACTGACTGGAGACGGTAGAGAGAGCAGACGTATCCTTGACCAATTCGATAGCTTTCTAGGCAATAGGCAAACATAGGGCTGTTCATTTAGATTGTGTAATGCTAGCATCATCTATCATCACGTTGATGTATTCATATTGTGTATTGATGATGAAACCTAACGCTCATAGAGCCATTCAAATGTCGGCTCTGAATAAATTGCATTCCTTTCGCAAATGTCATGAATTGTTATTTCGTGCAGTGCGAAAGTAGCGGAGTCTTGAAAGCTGCAGCGCACAAGTCGCTGACAGGCTAGACCCCGAATTGGTGTCAGAAGATGTGAACCAACGCCACAATACAGTGAGGCTAGACCCCGAATTGGTGTCAGAAGATGTGAACCAACCCCACAATACAGTGAGACCAGTAGACCCCGAATTGGTGTCAGAATGGTCAATGAATCAGCGCCAGCGGCGAATTGGTGTGAGAACACAAGGAGTAAACACCAGTAGACCCCGAATTGGTGTCAGAACACAGCGAACCAACGCCAGCAGTACAATTACTGTTAGATTTCAGTGAACGTTTCTGAGCAGTCATAGCAGGCAGGTGTGGTAATATTCAACGAGCAGTTAGCGCCAACATGCAAGTGATATTATAAACCACTGAACGAACGCTAGCTATCGATTGCTATTACAAAATTCTGTACCAGAATTAATTCAATGCACGTTTCAACATTATTGATGTGTGATATATTGCAAATTAATACAAATTTGTTGTGATACATACTATAAATTAAATTTTTTTCCTTGTGGTGAATTATACGATCGCCAATTTGTGGAGTGTGAACCACAATTGAGTCAAATTAGATCGATAAAGTGTGAAATTCTACCAATATTATTTAGAAAGTGTGGTATTAAACTAAAAGCAATTGAAATGTATAAAATCATCAGTGAACATTACCATCGTAACCACCGTGTACATTTCATTGCGTGTGATTCAGCCATCAATGTCACCATTCTACGAAATCAGTAAATAGATTAGCGACTAACTGCAGCCTAGAACGAAGGTACGCCAGAGTCAAACAGCGGAGACAAAACGACACTGACGGCCATACGACTATTCATCTCATTTATCATCTAACAATCATTCAGACGATCATATCATTCATCATTAATACCATTTATCACTATTTAGCACATTCTCATTCATCATTCGCATGAAATAGGAGATTGTATTAACAACTTGATGAAATATGAAATTGTGGATAAAATATGATGAATTGTGAGCTTGTAGTTACAACTTAATCGTGTGTCTAAATTTTGCTGCTCTACTAACCAGAAGCAGCCCGTGTGTTATCAAATCAAACCAGTGTGTAGTGTGAAAGTCTGCGGTGGAACATCCCAAGTACCGTACGTTCCAACAAATTAGATGAGTATATTTTCCAAATATTTTGGTATGCTCTAACTTAATCATGCATCTTCTTTTCCAGCGAAATATGTACATTTACTGACACATTATTGTAAACTATTCTGTGCCTATTATTGTATTATCATTTTGAACTAACATTACCACAAAATGGCGTCACTAAATGAATGTATCCAGGCGGGCATCGCAATGGGCCATACTGGAGATAAGCTAGAAAAATGGGCAGATGAAAAGTATAAAGAAGAGCTAGCTAGACAGAGAGATGAAAGAGCAATAGAAAGGCAACATCAAAAAGAAATGAAAGATATCGAGGAAGCTACCAAACAGAAGCAATTAGAGTTAGACCAGAAAAAATTAGAGTCCGATCAAGCTACCAAACAGAAACAATTAGAGTTAGACCAGAAAAAATTAGAGTTAGAACAGAAGAAATTAGAGTCGGACCAAATTATCAAACAAGCAGAAGAAGCCACCAAACAAAAGCAGATACAAATAGATTCAGAAACTAGACTAAAGATGAAAGAAATGGAGGTAGATTCTAACATACAAATAGCCTCTAGCAGACAAAAGAGCCAAGAAGAACAGAACAAATTTAGTAAGTACAAGGGCCTTATTAAACCTTACACTGTAGGTGATTCAATCAGCGCATGGACTGAAAATATAGAGTTCCAACTAAAAACACAGAAAATACCTTTAGAGGATTGGGCAATGATTTACATGAGGAACCTGAGTGGGGAGCCTTTAAAAGTAATAGAATCCATACCTACAGATCTTAGAAACAATTACCAGTACATACACGATAGGATAATGCAACATTTTCTTTTGGACGCTACTGGTTACCAAATTCAATTCTCACAGATTAAACCAAAAGCAACTGAAACGTTCTTAGACTACATTTCTAACGTGCAGAGCACATTTAAAAAATGGACTAAGGCGGCTAACGTAGGTAACAGCTATGAAAAACTAGAAGAGTTAATGGTAATGGACAAAGTCGTTTCTACAGTGCCTACCCCTTTTGCTAAATTTTTACAACAATCAGATATTGATTCCATTCAACAATTAGAGAAACGGGGGTCAGCTTATTTTTCCTCTAATCGGGACATATTTAAAACTACATCATATGGCACAGAAATTACAGCTTTTGCAAATAGAGTCCCTGATAGATCCTACAAACAGAAAGACTACAGTAAGAATGACAAAACACCTCAGAAACCACCTCGATGTAGTTATTGCAATCTTTTTCATCCATCTTATTCGATGTGTGATAAGAACCCCACATATCCGTCACACCTAGAACAAGTGATAAGTAAGCAAGAAAGCAGAAGATCATCGTTTAAACGTGCTGTAAATGTTATTTTTGTTCAAGTTATGGCCACTATAGCAATAAATGTCTTGGGAAGACAGAGAATGAAGGCAAACAACGCAGCCCTCATCGATACATCATCAGACGATGAGAGTGACATAGATCCCGAACTTGTCAATGTATTACCAACGAATGAATGTCAGAATGTATCATCAGCAACCGATATTTTAGACTTTAATACGTGTAAAGTATGTCACCAGTTTCATGTGGAGGGGAGATTGAAATGTGGACACATAATATCATGTTCAAATGAAGAAGCTAATGCAGCATGTGCCTCCAGAGGTAACCTTAAGTTCTACGATGCACAGATCAATGGTAAACCATGCCAATGCTTAGTTGATAGCGGCAGCACTATACTGGGGTTAAGAAGAGAACTTGCTAGACATGAAGATTATACGGGTGAATTTGTCAATTGCCGTACTTTCTCGGGAACCATCGAGAAATATCCACTGGCAAAAGCGCATATCAATACCCCGTTCCTTACCGGCACATTTACTTGCGCTATCCTCCAACATCCATGTACAGATCTTATTTTAGGATGACTTGATGCATTGAAAGAATGTACAGACGACAACATAAAAGCCTGGAATGAAACACACATGGTCAACGCTGTAACTAAAACAGATACAGAAACAAGTTATACTGACTTACAAAATGAAACACTACAGCTATTAACACCAAGTGGTGCAGATACCAACAATACTCGCCAAAAGTTGAGCGAGGCACAAAGAACCGACCAAACACTCACACCGTATTTCAACTTGTTGTGTGAGCGAAAGAAAGTTTCTAAAAATTCTTCCTGGTACTTTAAAAAAGTTGCTAAAAATTGCACATTCACCACCGGTTGCTGAACATTTGGGCTATCATAAAACGCGAGCCAGAATTCTATCAAAATTTTACTGTCCGAAATTTTGTTCGGACATAAAATCTTTCTGTCGCTCTTGTACTGTGTGTCAACATCGTGTACGAAAGAAAAAGCATGTAAAGACCGAAGTGCAACGGTCAGTGATAGCATCTAGACCACTTGAGAGTATAGCGGTCAATATTACTGGACCCCTAATGCAGGTGTCGAGTAATGGAAACCATAACTATCCAAACAAGTGTACTAAAACGATTCACCTTAAACCAAACCAAAAGGTTGTGATTCAACTAACTGATAAACATAATATGGTACTAACATGTTGCCAAGGGCCTCTCAACGTTGAACGCAAAATATCAGATGCGGATCATGAAATATCGATAAAAGAACCCTTAGAGATATTTCATATCAACATCCTGAAACCATACGTTTCACAACAAGTACAACAGACAGACGAACAGATTGCACCAACACCAAGCAATGAGACGACAGACATACATAACTCAACTTCACTAGGTAGGGCGACACACGACAGCGACAACGCAAACACACTTAGTTAGATAACAGCACACACAACTAGTAGCACAACAATAATGGACGAGATGGAACTACAAGTTCCAACAGTAAACGCAACTGCGACAAATATCTCGACATATAGAAATAACAGGTGCAGTCAGACGAAAGACGGGACAAAACACCTACTGAAACGTCGAAAGGTCTTCAACAGGGTGAGATTATTTGGACTCACAGCGAAGCCGTCCAGAGTAGAGTTGGGCATGGAACAAATTGACTTCCTGGGTCATACCATCTGCAGGGGCCAATTGAAAACTTATGACAGAATCGTCACTAAGATTCTGAATTTGACAATGCCAACGACCAAGAAGCAAGTCGAAAGTTTACTGGGTCTAGGAAACCACTATACTAAATTCATTTCAAACCTGGGGGAAATCACCAGTGTTTTTTCTAACATCTTAAAAGCTTCGGCTAAGTTATCTGTAAAAGATACACGATTAATTAGTGCGTTATCAAAATTGAAACATTTTTTCATCGTTCCACCTATCCTTCGTATGAATAATCCAAAACTCACTTATTTCTTACGCACAGACGCGAGTGCCATATCCATATCTGGATTACTAGGACAGTTCTACGACGGGACGTTCCATCCCGCAAGGTACGTAAGTCGCAAGATCACTCTGGCTGAAGGAAGATACTCAGCATCAGAATTGGAAGGCCTTAGTGTGATCTATTGCGTGAGAAAGTTTCACCGATTTTTGGCGGGAGCACAGTTTGTAATCCAATCCGATAACTCTCCATTGTCTGTGATCCAATCTGGACATCCTACCAATAATAGAATTTACAGGTGGGCTTTGATTCTCCAAAATTACACATTTACCATCCAGCATTTAAAAGGGAGATTAAATACGATTGCAGACATTTTGAGTCGTCCTTCATCCATTAAAATACCTGGGTTACAGGAAGGAATCGACCATACACCACCAGAAACAGTGACACTGTAATGTTAGATAACTAAGTGCCATGTGTGGTGATTAAGACATATCGTAAGTGCGTTACCATCGCCTGATATATAACTTGTGTGAATAGAACATTGCTATGAAAAGTGTAACGAACAGACGCAGAATTAACATGCGCTGACACACACATAAGTTAGTTTATGGGAACTAACGCCAAGAGGACAGCGAACCCAGCGTAGACCCCGAATCTAGAATATATTGAACTAACGCTTACATCCCGAATAACATTCCAGGGTTAGTTACGAACCTACATAATGTGGTAGGCAACTATATTAATACACTATCCTTCGAGGAGAGCATAAAAGAATTGGCGGAATGAACTATGTTAGAATAGTCTACAAAGAGAATTGCTCCATTTTCACAACGCAGAGGAGGACATCGACTTAGTGTAATTAGATATAGAAATGTAACTGTGATATATGTACATTATTATTTTATTTACAGTATCTATAACTTCATTCTTTTATTATATATTCTATTGCAAATTGTGTAAACGCATATATAACTTTATTTTCTTATTTGCGTAGTTAGAAATCACCATCATGTAATTAATAACCCAGTTATTAAAACATCCATTATAGAAATACAATTATTAGATCTTATATTAGTTAACTTATAATCATAATCATTTATACATCCATTTAGCTAATATATCATTTCAAAACTAACACCAATCATTTAGGAATTAATATCATCTTTTTCACAAATAACATTTAAGGTAATTAACCCATTTTTCTTAAATGAAAGTAGCAGTAAATTATTTCCCTTGAAGGTAATGTAGATCAGCACACCAAAGTATGGAAGTTACATAACAGGATCGGTAACAAACCATCCTTATAACTATGTATAATTTTTGTATAGACATGACGCGTGCAAACAAAACGCACAGTCATTTGGCGTGATCACTGTTAAAATTTCAGCCAATCGTTTATTGTATATATATATTGTTTATGTATGTAATACTATGAAACATATTTAAATGACGAGAGAACGATTGAGTGAAAGAATAGTATGAAAGGGTATGAAAGATGAATGAAAGAAGAGAAAATGCGAGGAGAGAATGCGAGAACTTAGGAAACATTGAAAGAAAGAGAGCGAGAGAGAAAGACAGCAGAAATTTTTTTTTCCACCGCTGGAAAAGTCTTATTTGACTTGTCTGTGTCATGTGTGTTTCCAATGTGTTGTCGAGGTTTTTATATGTGTTACAGCCACACTTTAACAGAGTATATATAGAACGTACTTCGAGCTTCAGAAAACGGATTTGTGGTCACAAATAAAAATAATAAACGTTTGTAACCACAATAAACCGATTTGCGGCGCTCGAAGGAACACACACATTTAGTACACTAACGCATACATATGTTAGACAGTTAAGTACACTTTAGTTTAGAAAAAAAAACAAGCAAACAAACAGGAAAACGAACACATAAAAGTTACACACACCAATCAGTTCAAAGAACAATAACTCTAAATTCAGGGGACACAATAAATAATCAGAAACCTAAATGTAACAGTGAATATAGCTTCTTCACATGCGGAAGCAAGAAGGTGAACAGTGGAGCTATGTGTATAGAGTTGGAGGGGATATTGATGGGAACATGAACACTTGGTGCTCATGTGTTGTACTCATAATAGAGTCAACTAGTGTGTGGGTTGTCATTTTGGGCAATAGGAGGAACAGGTCAAGACGGAAGTCAATAGGTGGAAGTCAAAAGACATAGGGTCAAACGACAGAAACCAGGACATAAGTCATAAGACAACGGTTTCCGGTTCACTACCAATCCCTAAGATATCTATAAAGCCAACTATACTGAGACATGGGCTACTGAATTAGCCAAGTGAAAAGATAGAACACTGTGAATGAAGGTAGAAGATATTTTTCTATCCCCAAACTAGAAAGTTCTATACTTATTGGAGATCTGACAAAATTGGGACAACCAATTTTTCTTTTGTGACCAGAAGTGTTACAAATATGAGAAAAAGGGAAGTAACACTTCGCGGAGAGGAGGGGACCCTGTCAGCATCCCCAATAAGGCCTTACAGGAGTAATGGGTTAACACTAGTCTAGTAGAGAGACACCAGACAGGGAAGACACCGAGTACTATTAATAACCGCACAAGGAGACACATTTGCGTCAGACCAGAGGTCGACGAGTACAGATGAGCGAGGGCTTTCCCCAAGCAATTGGGTTGCTGGTCCTTGCGAGTAACCGTGATATGCCAGGTTACTCGAACTCACCAACCGGCGTGCTGGCAAGACCAGGCACGCAATAATAACGACTGCACGGAGAGTAAAGTGTCCGTGCTTGTCCACGCTATGTGTAGCGGCAGGACAGACTGACTGGAGACGGTAGAGAGAGCAGACGTATCCTTGACCAATTCGATAGCTTTCTAGGCCATAGGCAAACATAGGGCTGTTCATTTAGATTGTGTAATGCTAGCATCATCTATCATCACGTTGATTTATTCATATTGTGTATTGATGATGAAACCTAACGCTCGTAGAGCCATTCAAATGTCGGCTCTGAATAAATTGCATTCCTTTCGCAAATGTCATGAATTGTTATTTCGTGCAGTGCGAAAGTAGCGGAGTCTTGAAAGCTGCAGTGCACAAGTCGCTGACACATCTCTGAAATAACAGCCTGAGAGTTTTCCTTGACATGATCCCTTATCAAGTTTGATAGTAAGTCCGTCAGTCAGTCAGTCAGTCACGGTTCCAACTTCACTGCCACGGCTCGTCCCTATAATGCTGTGCCAGTGAATAAATATCACACAAAATGCTCCTCACTGACCAATGTGAAAAGTCATACCCACTGCCACGACGACCATTGTGTCATACACTCAGCCACGGCGACCACTAAGCCATACACTCAACCACGTCTATCACTTGTGTTACACTCCGCCACGCCGACCACTGTGTCCTACTCTCTGCCACGCCGACAACTGTGTCATACCCTCTGTCACGCCGACAACCGTATCATACCCTCTGCCACGCCGACCACCGGAAGCATTTATCTAGCCTTTTCCCCACTAACGTACCCTTTAACAACAAATGACACTAAGCCATACCCACTACAACCAATAATACCGGCCATCTTTACTTTTTAAAGGTGTTAATTTGCTGATCTGTAACTCGTAACCCAAATTCGTACCCCTAACCACGTGTTAGTTTTTAAACCCCGTTCATTAAATACCACTAATAACCGCTATCTTTAATTTTCAATTAACAAAATAAAAATAATAAAAACAATTTAAAAAAAAAAAAAAATTAGCTCGTATATAATGTAACTTTTAGTTCTCAAAGTTTAACTTTTTAAACACCCACAACCGGAAGTAGTTATATACTGAAACGCGCGAGATTTGAAAAGTGTAGTCCGTTTTCAATGTGGTTCGTTTATGTTGACCATTGAATACAGAAGGATTAACTAGCGGCGGACCACGTAAACGGCCTTATTTCCTACCCGAAACATCCATTTCCAGTAGTAGGAAAATAATCAAAAATAATAATTTGCTAAATAGATGTAGAAATTAGAAGATAGATATACATAGTATTAGGTGGATGGAGAGATGGATGGGCGGAACGACGGAGGGATGGACGGATGGAGAGAGGGATGGACGCTCGGGAGGAGGGAGGAAGGAAGGGATGGACGGATGGAAGCACGGATGGAAGGATGGACGGACTGAGAGATAATGGGCAGATAGACGATTCAGTAGGACAGACATACAGATAGACAGACAGACAGACAGACAGACAGAAGGACGGATGGGTAGATGGATGTATGACTGGTCTGAATAAGTACAAATCACATACTAATTATCGGGCTAAATGTATTTGAGGTGTCAAGACATACCTATTTTCTAACTAAAATAACACAGTAATATATGTCATACCAGTCTTCGACAAAATACCATAACAAGACGTGACATATATCAGCCTTCCGACTAAATGCCCCAAAAAGACGTGACGTACCAGTCTGTCGAATAAATACAATAACAAATCGTGAGAAATTAGTCTTCCGTCTAAATACACCAACAAGACAAAACAAACCAGTCTTCCGACTCAATATCCTGATAAGATATGGCATAACTAAGAAGCTAGACTTGGAGCACATGGGACAGTAATAGTATGAAATAGCGGCTATCCTTTGAAACAGTGTGATTAGCATATTATCCTAAAGTTAATTCTAACACGAAACGTTTCGAATTAAGAGCTGGGCGATATATCCCTAAATAATAATAATCATCATGATCATCATCACCATCACCATCACCACCACCACGACCATCACCACCCCCCACCACCACCACCCCCCCACCACCACCACCACCCCACCACCACCACCACCAGCATCATCATCATCATCATCATCATCATCATGATGTAAAAAGACCTATGTAGAACGTCGCTCACATTACGACATCCTCCGCCAGCCATCCAGCCTCAGATATTTACATAGCAAGGGTGTATGTAATGTCCTGTGTCCACTTTCGTGTTGTCAATCTCTGCCTTGTCTCCGAGTAGTTATGCCGTCAAATTATTGTTATGTCTTAACAACTAGTAGGTTTGATATATGACCACAGCATTTCAGTTTTCTGAAGGTAATGTCCTGTGTCCACTTTCGTGTTGTCAATCTCTGCCTTGTCTCCGAGTAGCTATGCCGTCAAATTATTGTTATGTCTTAACAACTAGTAGGTTTGATATATGACCACAGCATTTCAGTTTTCTGAAGGTAATGTCCTGTGTCCACTTTCGTGTTGTCAATCTCTGCCTTGTCTCCGAGTAGCTATGCCGTCAAATTATTGTTATGTCTTAACAACTAGTAGGTTTGATATATGACCACAGCATTTCAGTTTTCTGAAGGTAATGTCCTGTGTCCACTTTCGTGTTGTCAATCTCTGCCTTGTCTCCGAGTAGCTATGCCGTCAAATTATTGTTATGTCTTAACAACTAGTAGGTTTGATATATGACCACAGCATTTCAGTTTTCTGAAGGTAATGTCCTGTGTCCACTTTCGTGTTGTCAATCTCTGCCTTGTCTCCGAGTAGCTATGCCGTCAAATTATTGTTATGTCTTAACAACTAGTAGGTTTGATATATGACCACAGCATTTCAGTTTTCTGAAGGTAATGTCCTGTGTCCACTTTCGTGTTGTCAATCTCTGCCTTGTCTCCGAGTAGCTATGCCGTCAAATTATTGTTATGTTTTAACAACTATTAGGTTTGATATATGACCACAGCATTTCAGTTTTCTGAAGGTAATGTCCTGTGTCCACTTTCGTGTTGTCAATCTCTGCCTTGTCTCCGAGTAGCTATGCCGTCAAATTATTGTTATGTCTTAACAACTATTAGGTTTGATATATGACCACAGCATTTCAGTTTTCTGAAGGTAATGTCCTGTGTCCACTTTCGTGTTGTCAATCTCTGCCTTGTCTCCGAGTAGCTATGCCGTCAAATTATTGTTATGTCTTAACAACTATTAGGTTTGATATATGACCACAGCATTTCAGTTTTCTGAAGGTAATGTCCTGTGTCCTCTTTCGTGTTGTCAATCTCTGCCTTGTCTCCGAGTAGCTATGCCGTCAAATTATTGTTATGTCTTAACAACTATTAGGTTTGATATATGACCACAGCATTTCAGTTTTCTGAAGGTAATGTCCTGTGTCCTCTTTCGTGTTGTCAATCTCTGCCTTGTCTCCGAGTAGCTATGCCGTCAAATTATTGTTATGTCTTAACAACTAGTAGGTTTGATATATGACCACAGCATTTCAGTTTTCTGAAGGTAATGTCCTGTGTCCACTTTCGTGTTGTCAATCTCTGCCTTGTCTCCGAGTAGCTATGCCGTCAAATTATTGTTATGTCTTAACAACTATTAGGTTTGATATATGACCACAGCATTTCAGTTTTCTGAAGGTAATGTCCTGTGTCCACTTTCGTGTTGTCAATCTCTGCCTTGTCTCCGAGTAGCTATGCCGTCAAATTATTGTTATGTCTTAACAACTATTAGGTTTGATATATGACCACAGCATTTCAGTTTTCTGAAGGTAATGTCCTGTGTCCTCTTTCGTGTTGTCAATCTCTGCCTTGTCTCCGAGTAGCTATGCCGTCAAATTATTGTTATGTCTTAACAACTAGTAGGTTTGATATATGACCACAGCATTTCAGTTTTCTGAACACTGTTTAAGAAAATACTCATTTGTGTTGTTCATTATATATATATATAATCATGTGATAATGACCAATGAATAAAAGAGCACGTGCTTATCCCCCCATAATGCATATATTCTATTTCTTACCGTTGAGAAAATGGCCGGGTTGACTCAAATTCCGCGCAAAGATGCTCAAAGAGCGGTGATTCAGTTTCTTTCATTTGAAAGATATATACCAGTGGACATTCATCGAAGAATGCAGGCAGCGTACGGTAACAAATGTGTGTCGAAGACAACAGTGACAGACTGGGCACGAATGTTTCGGAGAGGACGTCAGTTCACGACAGATCTTCGACGGCCGGGTCAAGCGCATATTGTTGCAACAGAAAAACTATCGCAAAAATTTATGCAGCAGTACAGATGAACCGTTGTGGAAGCATACGTTCGCTAGAGAAAAATTTTGATGTGGCAATTGGTACAATTCAAAAGGTCGTTCGTAAGAAATTGCAGTATCGGAAGGTGTGTTCACAGTGGGTACCACGGATGTTGACCGACCACCAAAAAGAGGAACGCATGGGATGGTGTTTGAACCACTTGATGCGTTACAGAGCGGAGGGTAATGCATTTGTCTTCCGCATAGTGGCAGGCGATTAATCATGGTGTCACCACTTTGAGCCGAGCAGCAGAAGAGAGAGCATGCAATGGAAGCATGTTGGATCACCAAAAGCCAAAAAATTCAAATTATAGGTTTCCGCTGATAAGGTTATGCTGAGCGCATATTTTGACCATAAAGGGCTATGCTATTATTGTTGGCCGACTTGAAAGAACCTGGTGTCAACATCAACTCTACCCACTACTTGCAAACACCAGGCAAGCTGCAAGAAGCCATCAAGAATAAAAGACCCGGCATGCTTTCTCGCGGTGTGATTTTGTTGCACGGTAATGCTCTTCCGCATGTCGCAAAGATTGTGCAGGAAGCATTAGCAAGGAAGAAGTGGGAAATTCTGCAACGTCCAGCCTATAGTCCTGATTTGTCACCATGTGATTTTCATTTGTTCCGACCTCTAAAAACAGCTCTCAAGGGGTAAATATTTCACACAGATGCAGACGGAATGAACGCGTTAAAAACTTGGTTCAGTGAGCAATCACAATCCTTATTTTCTTTAGGACGGCATTCGCCGCCTACCTATGCAACGGGATGTCTCCCTGAATGCCTACGGCGACTTCTTCTGACCAACCCATGGTGCATAATTTATTCAAAATGAATGCTTTGTTTAATTCTACCACACCTTTTAATGTATCTTTCATGCTTTTGTAATAAAGCCATTGGAACGGGTTTCAAGTGAACGTCCCTTATATATATGATGAAAACTTTAGACGAAACGTTCGCCAGTAGCTGTGTATGTTATTCCATTACCGAATTTCCGTTTCCGGGAATGATACTATTAATGAGTAGATTTCTTTCGATATTCAGATCGTATGAACCTGGGATGAGGAATCTGTTTTTGTTTTTGTTTTTTGCCAAGGGGCATGTGGATATTTATAACATCCTTTGTGGGGCATACAACAACTATCTCCGTCGCCCATCTACAGAGTTAAGTGCGTGAAGCGATACTGTGAGCTGTGGAATGTTTTTACGTCTGTCCGTGGTGGTTTGTATTGTGAACTGCATGTTCAGAAAATGGTGGAGGCCGCTTGCCTAACTAGCTGGTTTTGCCTCATGCAGTAATGTGTATGCAACTGCTGGTTTCAGAGTGACTGCCGATTCGACGATGACTAAGTTTAGTGGCGGACTGTTGTGTTGGCATTCTGGTAGCGGCCTTATGCATGTTTGCCTGTGTGTGCTGTTATTTTGTCAGTACTGCTATTTCTTTAATCTTTCACATGGGCCAGTGAGGAGCATTGTGTGATATTCACTGGCACAGGAACGAAGCATTATCGGGGTGACCCTTTGCCGTGAAGTTGGAACCTCGACTCACAAAAATTATTGGCTTAAGAATTAGCCTACTAATTTGATCAAGCATTTAATTAACTCACCCCTAATGCGATGGCTAGAACTGATTCTCATTGATGTGAGGTGTCAAGTTAGCTGGTATTGATAATTTTGCTACTAACAACCTCTTTTTCAGGTTTGCAACAATCAGTATCCAGCACAATCTAGTCTTCACCATGTTACGTTTTGAAAAGAACTTCTCGCAGTAGTAATATTTTTCTAACACAGATGCATATACCAATACATGTCTTCCCAGAGATAGAAACTCCTGACTGCTTCTGTAACTTTAATTTTGGCAGTGCCATACCGCATGATTTCGGGGGCCTATTACGGCCCACAGGCCGGACGTTTCCCACTCCTGTTGTAGACTGTCATATGTTTTCTACTTCTTGATCAACATTATTCTAAGACATTTTGTTTAACATTTCATTTCGAAAAAAATCCCGATTTACTTCTTTATTGCCTATGGCATCACAATTGTTACACACTCAATCCCTTACTATAGGGTGTATTTTAATGACTGTGGGGTTTTTGAAACTATTGCCGTTTCAAGTTGTGTATTCACCCTCTGTGGAGTTGATGCAACATAAAAGGTAAATAAAAAAAACTTGGAACGGCAATATTTTTAGATACCCCACAGTCATTAAATATACACTATGAACATCTGGCATTACAAGAACAACGCGTTTATACGACATGCCGATTATCCATTTTTGCTATAAAAACAACGGACGGCGACAAGAACTTGCACCAACTTGAACATCCACGCTTTGTGTTAGGAGATAATTATCCAGTTCTCTTCAGCCAGACAGAAGAGAAGTGGCTCAGTGTTGAAACACTATTGACCATAGAGAAGTGCCGACATGAGGTCTTGATGTGGTAAGTGACAAATCCCTCACGACAGCTCGGGTTGTTGTTGAAACAATCATCCTAGTTTTCACGCTGTCACTGGCGGGTTCCAGTTAAGTTAATTGCCTGCCCTTTGCACGACACCGCAATCAACCCATTATTGTTTGCCCGTTTGTGATTTACTAGGTAAGTTTTACGTTGAGAAGTTTGAAAATGCTTTGTGAAAGACCGACGCACATGCCATGGAAATCAACGCAAGGTCTGCTTCCTAATCGACAGCAGGTTATCGAACTCTTGAATCGGTACGCTTGGGAATTGTGACCAATTTATAAAAATTCAAAACCACTAGCAGGGGATCGAACCCTAGAATATCGGTGCGCCAGGCGAGCGTCTAGCGCTACCATTTTGCAGCTCCCTATGGCTTCTATTAACCATTTCTTCTGTTGTTGGCATATCCTATTTACAGGACATCTCTGTCAACACCGGTATTTTACTGCTGTTATTGATGTCTCGGCAAGTTTACGTTCAGTAGTTTGCCATTGCTTTCTGAACGACCAGCTCCCATACCAATTCGTTAAAACCCAGAGCAACGTGGTCTGATGCCAAATCGGTCGCAGCTGTGTTTCGAACGCGTCCGTGAGTCCTTCACCGTGAAGGCCGGTGTTTCTTCTATTTCTTGTAATAATTAACTGATTCAGTGCTGAAGGATAATATATCGCCAAATGTAACCTCCCATTTGGAAAGAAGGGTGATATATCGCCATACTCATCATAATGTACCATGCCGGTAAGCTTGGGCGGTCATGTTTTGCCATTTCACTCGATCACCAGAGTCGTGGATCAGCTCAGTGTTCTTGTCTCGACCATGCCACGTGGCCAAACCATCCAGATATTCACTTCTTTAACTTCCCCTTGTTCTCTTCCCCTCGATCTTGCCAGTTGTCACCAAGTTCTCCAATTCATTTCTTCTCATAACATGTCCAAAATATTTTGACTGTCTAACAACTCTATTTTCTGTAATCAATTTACGGTTTTCATTTGTTTCTTGTAGGACTTGATCATTGCTTATTCTGTCCGTCCATGGTATTCTTAACATTATCCTCAGAAACCACATTTCTACAAGCCATCATATGTTATTTCAGCTTGTCTGCTCATTGTCCGCGCTTCACATCCATACAAAAGCACATGATCTACGTAGCACCTCAACACTATTTCTCGATGCAAATGACATCTTTTTATTGGTCAGTATGTTTTTCATCTTACAAAAGGCTGCCTTAGCCATGGCGATTCTTGTTCTAATCTCTTCATGGCTTCTCCCATCAGATGTTATGATTGTTCCGAGATAATTGTACCGATTCACTTGTTGCAGAATATTCCCATTTACTGGTATACTATATTGTGGTATTTCCTTCTTCTAAGTGACAACCATAATCTGTGTCTTCTTACAATGTAATTCTAACCCAAGTTGTTCACTGTGTGCCCCAATCGCATCTACTAAATACTGCTCGTTGTCTGCAATCAATACTGTATCATTCGCATATCTAATGCTATTGATGTTATGTTCCCCAATGATGATTCCTTTCATATCGTCAACATTTTTGAAAATACTTTCCTTGTACATGGGAAAAAAAAGATCTGGAGACATTACACATCCCTGTCTCACGCCGTCTCTTAATAGACTGGTATTGACCTACTTCATTATCAATTTTTATGGCAGCTTGTTGTTTCCAATATATGATTTTTTATGAGTCTAATGTCTTTCCCATCAATTTGTAGATCTGCAAGCATCTCCATCATGTTGACATGTCTTACTTTATCGAAAGCCTTTGTGTAGTCAATAAACAAAGATGTAAGTCTTTGTTTACTTCTATAGAACGTTTAATTAATGTTCTCTGTATATACACATTTACTGTACACTTGCCTTCTACAAACCCACATTATTCTTCTCATATTTCTGGTTATATATTCTTCCTAACTCTTTGCATGATAATTCTTTGCAAAATCTTTGTGATGTGGTTCATTATAGCCTACTAATTGTTCGATGTTGATCACAATTCCAAGGCTCCTGATTTCTTCTGGATTGCAATAAATATAGAATTACATAATTCAGGAGGTATATCTATAGTATCATATATTGTGTTCAGCAATCTGGTGACTTGATCTATCCCATAATCTTCTTGGGCAGTGATCATTTCTGTTGAGATGTTGTCTGGACCCGGGGTCTTGCCATATTTCATATGGTTAAGAGGATTCTGAACTTCTATCTTCAAAATTTATGGTCCTTCATTATTACTCCGAATATCATTATATTCTTCTCTTGTATCATCATAAAGGTTTTTCACATAATCTGACCATTTATGTAAAATCTCATGTTTTTCTAGTATGATTTTGCTACTTTTTGTTTTCAAGCAGCTGTTTGATGAAGGTGTTCTGTTATTAGTAAGCTCCTGAATTCTGTTGTCCATTAATTTGGTATTTTAACTTATGTGTTGTTTTTTCAATTTATATGCAATTATTTTCAAGCCATCCTTCTTTTGCTTCTTTACATAATTTTCTTACTTTCTGTGAATCTTTTCGTATTTGTCAGGATTATTTTTGTTGTGTCCTCTTGTTTCTGTTAGTCTTAATTAGCCATACTAGGGTCATAGTGTTATTTGTTCCGTTTTGTGGCCTCGTCCTCAATTTTAATGCTTAGTGAACGGAAATTTACATTATAATATTAGTCCATTTGATTGCGCACAATGTTTGGTCAAACTCTTCCTATTTTGTTTGGCACTGAATCAGTTAATAGTATATAATCTTATAATATGAACTACTGAAACTTTTAGAACAGAATATAGCATAGTTTTGATACAAGACTAAGTGGTTAGCCGCTCGCCTGTCTTACTGATGATCTAGAGGTTGATCCGCATTAGCGCAGTTTCAGATTTTAAAAATTGACCTGGATTCCCAGGTACTAGGAAATGTCATGAGTGGTAAAAGTGGCCGTCGTGAAACTGACCACATCAGCCACCGAGTGCCACCAGTCTTTACAAAAATGAGTTTGGCTCCAAATCGCCAGTGCGACTTATGCGTGTAAAAGTTAACTTTACGTTTTCTTACTTTTACATTACATAACGGAAGTTTAATAAGTTATCCTATTTTGGAAATGTAACAAACTAGTCTTCCGACTAAATACCCTGGCAAAATACAACATACCAGTCTTCCGTATGACAAGACATGACATGCCAGAAGTCCATCCAAACACCCTAACAAGACGTGAAATACCAGTCTTCGGACTAAATACCCAGACAAGACGTAGCATACCAGTCTTCGGACTAAATACCCAGAAAAGACGTAGCATACCAGTCTTCCAAATGGATAACTAGCTAAATAGCTAGCTAACTAACTAAACTAACTAAGCTAACTAAACTAACTAAACAACTAACTAACTAACCAGCTAGCTAACTAGCTAACTAACTAGCTAAGTAATTAGCTAACTCCCTAACTAACATTGTTTGAACAATGGCGGTAAAACAAGTCTGGGAAAAAAATCCCACAAACACTGATGTGATGTCATTAGAAGGGGGCGTCTGCTGCGTAGCTAATACCGGAAACAGAATTAACACAAAATATAACCAGAAAGCTCCATGAAAGGAATGGCGCAGCCGGAAGCACACTAACGTTTCGACACATTTTATCAACGTACCAAACTCAAGACCGCAACGAAGGCAATAATCGATTGACGTTATTCGTCCCACACCGTTGAGGACACAAACGCATACCAACCACACGGCATGAAGTTAACCGTAGAATGGACATTATATCTTTGTGGCCATCTGTAACTGAGCTTCTGGCTCGACTGTTGCCTGTCCGCCCATTGGTCGTATGTTCGAATCCGTATCGAGGCGGTTTGTTTTAAAGAGAGCTGTGGTAGCGTAGTGGCTAGACTCTTGCTTGCCAGTCGGGTGGTTATGGTTCGATCCATGTCGGGATGGATTCAATGTTTAAAATTGAAATGGACTCTCAACTAGACTCGCGCCCATCCCAAACTGTGGGTTGAAGGAAATGTCTTTGGATGTACAAGCGGCGGGCGTGCCGCCTGGAGTGCGGATTGAGCTATGATAATATGCCGGTCTCCCTGGCCAAGAAGTTAAAGACATTATTCGTAATCCCGTATATCCAAGTGGGGAAAACAGCAGCTGCGAGAATCGGCAGCGGTTCGTGCCGCTCTGGTAACTGACGGGGGTATGCGAGCTGGTCGTTCAGGAAACAATGGCAAACTACTGAACGTAAAAGATTGCCTAGTACATCAACAGTAGCTGAACAATTCTGGTGTTGACTGCAACGTCCTGTAGGGGATATGCAACATAAAAAAAAAATGTGCGAAAAATCAAGTAAAAGACCCTTTAGTTACTCTACTTACATCTCTAACTAAGTAAATTTTATATGAATCGGAAAATTATAACCTGTTAAATCACGACGAAACAAAACGTAATCTGTCCTTTATCCTATATACATAACGTAGAATAGTTTCTAAAAGCATTCGAACACGCTATAACCGTGTTTGAGCAATGACGATTTGTTTTTTGTAGTGTCCCTCTCTTCTCGCACTATATCATTAGTTACAGCAGCGAGACACCGGAGGGGCAGACATTCCAGCAGGAAAAAGTTCATACGTAGTTGCCGCTAACCCAACATTAAGGACAATCCCTCTCTCCTCTCTCTCTCTCTCTCTCTCTCTCTCTCTCTCTCTCTCTCTCTCTCTCTCCCCCCCCCCCCCCCCCCCCCCCCCACGTATTATTTCCAAGAGATGACATTGGGAGCAGGGCCGTGCGTGCTATGATACAGATAGGCGACCGCATCAAGCGGCACCGTAAGGGGCGGCATAAGTGACGCGGCATTTTTAAAGAAAAAAAAAACAAAACATGTAAGGGTGGCGTTTCGAAGACTTGCGTCACAATGAGAAAATCTACCGCACGACCCTGATTGGGAGCGTCTGAGGTAGTCATAGGGGCGTCACTAGGGGGGTGCGGGGGTTCGGGCCGCACCGGGTGACACCATCAAGGGGTGACACCAAAATAAAAAAATTGCAAATTTGACAAAGCAGACATAGCAAAATAACAAAAATTTAACTTTGTCCGAGTTTGTCGAAGTTCTTTATTTATGTTTTACATGAAGTATTGAAGTTATATTGTTCAATTTGTTTTCTTTCTTATGTCCTTATTAACTTTGTGACTTATTTTACAAACATTACTATATGCGATTATATATGGTACAGGAACACTCGGAAGAAGACCATGGTGAAAGTCTAGAGGAATGACACCAAGAGTTTACCGCACTGGGTGACACCAACCCCAGTGACGCCACTGCGTAGTCAGGTTATACATGATCTAATTTATGCATTGTTTAACATTCCTGCAAGACAATGGGACATAACTGTGTTGTCTCACACTACCTTCTACTGTCCCCTTGATTTTATAATATAGGGTGTATTTTAATAACGGTGCAGTGTTTGAAAATATTGCCTGTCCAAGTTTTGTATTTACTTATTATGTTGCATGACATTTACAGAGGGTGAATACAAAACTTGCTAAATATGCCAGTCAATAAATCGTACAATCTATGGTTTGTGTCTTCGTTATTCACATTCACTACGGGAAAACATTGTTTTGATTTTAATATATTACAAACAGAAAAGTAATATTTGACAAATACCAAAGCAATATATAATAGACGAACGAAAACAGTATTATATGAGACACAAACATATTTTTTTTTAAATATATCATAGACAAACAGAAAAGTTATAAATGATAGACAAAAATGGAAAGTTATATAATATAATAGACAAAATGAAAGTCATTATATGATGGACAACCATACAAGTTATATCTAATAGTTAGATAGTTATATATATATATATATATATATATATGTATATATATATATATATATATATATATATATATATATATATATATATATATATATATATATATATATATATATCCGCCCTACAAGACAAAATAACAACCCTACAAGACACACGAACAGGACAAAAATCCACTCCTACAAGACATTGTAACAAGACTACGAAGAAGAAGAAATAAGGAAGAAGGACGAGGAGGAGGATGAGGAGGAGGAGAAGACGAAGAAGAAGAAGAAGAAGAAGAAGAAGAAGAAGAAGAAGAAGAAGAAGAAGAAGAAGAAGAAGAAGAAGAAGAAGAAGAAGAAGAAGAAGAAGAAGAAGAAGAAGAAGAAGAAGAAGAAGAGAAGAAGAAGAAGAACAACAACAACAACAACAACAACAACAAGAAGAACAAGAAGAAGAAGAAAAAGAAGAAGAAGAAGAAGAAGAAGAAGAAGAAGAAGAAGAAGGAAAGGAGAAACAAGAAGAAGAATCACATGTGTTCCTAAACATACACATTTCACATCAAGTTTTAAATTCTCCTAGCTTTTAATGTCTCCTATTATTATTGTTCACGATCAAAGACTCCTGGTCGCAATTCACTTAGTTTACAATAACATCATAACAATATGCCTTGAAGTATAACATCGACAAATTATTGCAATGTCAATACACACTGCAAGGGTCCTATCAGATAACAACAACTACAACACCAGCAGAAGGAAGAGATGTAACTGGACGCGACTGGAGATTTATTTATGGGTATTCGTGTGACATTCTCCAACTAACAAGCTTCAGACAAAATCAATAAGAGCAAACAGCCATCACACCGGGGGATATAACATAACCTTCAATGTATGTTTTTTATTTTAAACCAAATAGCGATGTCGTAGTTGTCTCTTTAATGAAATGAAAGACAGAACACACACTGGCGTGTATTCATACTGACTGTAAAACCTTGGTTAATGTGTTAAGTTCAATGTATGAGTGTGGGTAGATAAATGTCTGTCTGTATTACTCTCTGTTTATCTGTCAACGTATGAATGTGGGTAGTTACAGATACGTGTTTGACTATATTACACTATGGGTATCTGTCAGTGTGTGTGTGTATCTTCATAAACACACTCAGATTTATTTGTCTGTCTGCACGTCTACCGACTGACCCCTCGATCTGTCTACCTGCAAGACTGTTTATCTGTTAGTCTGACTTCGTGTCCTGTCTGGTCTGTCTGCTTGCCTGCGTGTCAACATGCCCGTATCTGTCTGTCTGCAATTATGTCCTGTATTTTGTGTGTTTCCTTTTCACTCTGTGTTTGTACTGATCGATTACATCCGGTTACTTCCATTGGCTATCTGCTCGTTTGCATGAGTGTGTGTGTTTCTGTATGTGTCTGCCTGTGTGTGTCTATCCGACAGAAACATGCCCGCCCTTTCGTTCCTGTCCTCATTCGTCCATGCATCCAGTCTTCCGTCTAACATCCTCATTCCGGCCATTCACCCACCTATCTATCCATCTACCATCTGATGGAGCGATCCATACCTCCAGCCAACCCACCGACCCACCCACACACACCCATCCATTCGTCTACTAACACCCACATATATATATGTAGTCTGTCTGTTTAGCTACTTATCTAACTACCCATAAGCCCATCTAAATCTAACAGTCTGTCTGTCTGTACATCAATCCACTCAGATATCCATCCAGCCACCCACATTCACCCGAATACTTACCTGCCTCTCTGTCGGAATCTTCGCTGCGCTGCTACCTGTGATCTGCAAGTCACTAACGTGTATATATAACCGATATCTCACCAAAGGTCACTTCCCATCAGCCATTAAAATCGCCAAAGCGTATTCTCATATTCTCATTTAAAAGCTGGTTCATTCGACGATGGTCTCATGAGTAACTATAGGTCAATTTCCATACTATCATAACTATCCAAACCGCTTGAAAAGCACATTAAACAAGCAACACCGGAACACTTAGTTCGCCACAAACTAATAGTTGTCAGGCAGTCAGGGTTGAGGGCCAAAATATTCTTATCAACCGGTCCTAGCAAACATGATAGAAAACTGGCATCAAAATATTAACAGCAATGCGCTATGTGGTGCTGTGTTTATAGACATTAGAAAAGCATTCGATATGATAGATCATACTATTTTAATTAAAAAACAAAACTAGAAACAACGAAAGTAAGCTTTAATATAGTGACATTGATAAAATCCTTTTTATTAGACAGAAAACAAGTAGTATCACACAATAAATCGTTATCACAAACCATTTACTATTAATATTGGAGTACCTCAGGGTTCTATACTTGGCTTTCTGTTATTTGTCATTTGTGTAAATGATCTTCACTTATATCTTTCGTCACCCTGCGATCTATTTTGGGACGACTGCAAAGTATATACAAACGATATTGATTGTAATGTGCTAGAATCGTCCTTGCAAAAGAAATTAAGTAGTGTAGTTAAGTGGAGTTATGCAAACCGCATGCACATATAACATTTCTAAAACAAAATCTATGTTAATAGCAACCAGGCAAAGACTTCACACTCTAAACTCACAGAGAGCTCTTCAGCTGCACATTGGTAGCACGCCTGTAGAAAGTGTAACCGAGCACAAGGCACTGGGTCTTATCATTGATCAAAATCTAACCTTTAATTCTCATGTTCATGCTCTCGTTAAACAAATAGCCAAAAAGGTATACCAACTTGACAAAATTAAAAATTTTCTTGATGGAAACACACCAAAGATATTCTATACTTCCCATATACAAACACATATTGACTAATTGCTCCACAATTTTAGATGGATGCTCCAAATCAATAACAAAACGCCCGTATTAACTCCAGAAAAGGGCAGTGCGTTTAATTAGTGGTAAAAAGCTTATCGACAATTCTAACCTACATGAACATCTTGAGTTACTGCTACTCCACAAAAGCTTACATTTTAATAAGGTCAAATTAATGCATAAAATGATATTTTAAAATGCTCCATGCTATCTTTGGCCACTATTTAAATATAACGCAAAACATAGCAAACGACTAAACATACTTCATGTCCTAACCCTAGGATTTGTTTTTAATAATGCACATTCCTTACAGGACGTTGCAGTCAACACCAGCATTTTCAGCTGCTATTGATGTACTAGGCAAGGTTTACGTTCAGTAGTTTGCCATTGCTTTCTGAACGACCGGCTCACAAACCCCCATAAGTTACCAGTGCCGCGTGAACTGCTGCCGATTCTCGCAGCTGCTGTTTTACCAACGTGGATATACGGGATTACGAACAATATCGTTATGCCCTTGACTAGGGAGACCGGCAGAAACCTAGGATAAACTTATACGAATCAATCTTAGCGTACTCTGCCGCTCAGCTGTGGAACAATCTTCCACAAGAAATCAAAGACACCACCAATCACTATACATATAGTCGCAACCTTGATGACTATCCCAGTACAGATTACATGCTCCCCTAAAACAAAACGTAAAGAAAATTAATAAAAATGATCTCAAACCACAACTAGTATAATAAACATTCCTATATGTATGGTACGTTCAACCTTCCTTGGGTATGTATAATGGACATGTTAAATGTTTCCTTAGTGAGTTATGTATTATTGATTTTTTCCCTTTCGGTTGAAAGAATATTATTCTGTTGTTGTCTAAGATTAGCTTCATAAGTGATGTATGAATGAAATAACGTATCAGAGGACAAAGAGAAGAAGGGCAGAATGTCAGACGGGCCTGCGTGCCCAATTATTAAACCTTTGAAAATAAAGTTCGTTCGTTCGTTCGTTCGTTCGTTTTGTCTCTGTGTCTATCATTCAGTATGCCTAAAATAACTACACACAATGACATATTATCAAACAACATCACAAACCAGATTAACAGTATTCCTCAACCCAAGCGGTTATTTAACCCCAGCAATGATTTAACTCCACGCGTTATTTAACTCCAGCAACTATTTAACTCTACGAGTTATTTAACACTAGCAATTATTTAACTTCACGCATTATTTAACTCCAGCCGTTATTTAATTCTATCAATTATTTAACTCCAGTAACTATTTAACTTCATGTGTTATTTAACTCCAGACGTTATTTAACTCCAACAGTTATTTAACTAAAGCAATTATTTAACCCCACGCGTTATTTAACTCCAGCAATTATTTAACTAGCCGCGTTATTTCACTCTAGCCGTTATTTATCTCAAGCTATTATTTAACTCTATTCGTTAGTTAACTCCAGGCGTTATTTAACTCCAACCATTATTTAACTCCAGCAATTATTTAACTCCATAAGTTATTTAACTGTACGTGTTATTTAACTCCACAAATTATTTAACTCCACAAGTTATTTAACTCCAGCAATGATTTAACTCCATGTGTTATTTAACTCCAGCCGTTATTTGTCCCCAACCGTATTCAACTCCAGCCGTTATTTAATTAGAGTCGTTATATAACCCCAGTCGTTATTTAACTCCGGCATTTATTTAACTCCACAAGTTATTTAATTCCACGCGTTATTTAACTTCACGAGTGATTTAACTCCAGCAATTATTTAACTACATGCGTTATTTAACTCCAGCCATTATTTAACTACATGCGTTATTTAACGCCAGCCGTTACTTAACTCCAGTGATTATTTAACTCCAGTCGTTATTTAACTCCAGCCGTGTTTTTAACAGAGTTTTGGTCATAGACCATAACTTTAGGAAAGGAAAATCCCAACTGCATGTGGTAGAGGGTGAAAACATACCACGGTGTGGCTAACGCAGCCCTGGGGACTGAGTATCCACCGGAATAAGTGGACAACTCTGCAGCTGAGCAGAGCAGGGCACTCACTTGTCCTTACAGTCGGAAATGGCTGTCAAAGGCAGAGGTAAAAAGACCACCATGTGGATGTGGAAGGCAAGGGGAAACCACCACATTATCTTCCCAAGACTTCATGGCAAAATATATATCAGAGTTAGTGAACGACGTTAATGACTGTCTTAGGACATCCTCGTCCGGTAGGGACAGTCATGAGCCACAGGTGACACCAGACCGTCATCCAGCTACTGATGGCAAAATCATAAATAAAATAAATAAATTTAGAGTAGGACCATGGAATGTTAGGACATTAAATGAGCTAGGAAAGTTGAACAATGTTCTAAGAGAGATGGATAGCATGAAAATGAATATATTAGGCGTTAGTGAGATGAGATGGAAGGGATCGGGCAAAATTATAGCTGACAATCACACAATAATTTATTCTGGAGGGGATACACATGAAAAATGTGTAGGAATAATATTAGACGAAAAAACAGCCAAGTCAATTAATGGATACTGGTGTATTTCAGATAGAGTTATTATGGTAAAAATCAAAGGCAAACCAATAGATATAAATATTATACAAGTATATGCACCAACAACAAGCAGCAGTGATGAAGATATACAACACTTTAACAACGAAATAAAAATGGTGATGGGCTCAAATTGGATCACAAGAAATAAAAATAATACTTGGTGATTTTAATGCAAAAGTAGGAAAGGGAAAAATGGAGGATGTAGTGGGGAATTATGGTTTAGGTACAAGAAATGAAAGAGGGGAAAAGCTAATAGAATGGGCAAATATCAATGGTATGATAATTGGAAACACATGAGTTAAACACCATAAAAGACGACTGTATGCATGGAAAAGCCCTGATAAGAAAATACGCAACCAAATTGACTACATACTAATTAATAAAAGATTGAAGAACTGGCCAGAGAATTCAACACCAGTATCCAGAGGGGTCAGGTCAAAGAAGAATGGCTACACAGCTACTTGCTGCCGCTGCCAAACCGAACAAAGACCACTCCAAGATAAGCGGCTACAGAATCATTACGATGCAGAATACTGTTGGCAAGCTACTGGAGAAAATTGTGGCACACAGACTTGCTTGGGACTTGGAACAGCTCGGCTGCTTCCCGCCCACACTTGGAGGATACAGACGCAACAAAGAGTCATGGCTGAATGCGGCGGTCTTTGCTCAAGATGTTTACGAAGGATTTCAGGTCAGAGAAGAGACATGTGCGGCCGCCATAGACTTAGAGGACGCATATAACAGAGTATCTTTCGAGCACTTGATGCAAACCCTCCTCAGACTGAAAGTGCACCCTCACCTTGTACGATGGATAGCTGCAGTTCTACTCCAAAGGAAGGTGGTGCTAAGATGAGGGAGTTGGTCTTCTGAGCCGATAACGATATGTCCAGGATTGCCGCAGGGTTCACCACTGTCACCAGTACTATTCAACGTGTATACGGTGCCGATCACTGAACAACAGTTGGATGGGAGGGGTAGGAACTCTATCATTTCTCGTTGACGACATCCTCGTGTATCGACAGGGTCGAGATAGACAGGCGGTTGCAACTATATGCAGGGCGAACTAGAATAGAATTTCCTCATGGTGTGCTGATGCCGATGCCCTTGTCAACCCTGCAAGGCAACGGTTACATGGTTCTCACTAACACAACCATATTGTGAAAACAGACCTGCCGGCAGTAAGAATGGATAGAAGCATTCGGAGTAGAACCCAAGTCAATGACATATCTTGGCGTGAGGCTTGATCGTAGCCTGTCCTTCAGAGATCATGTCGATTATGTCATAACGAAGGCTCGAAAAGGTTTGGCAGCAATGAGAGTCATGGCGACTGCCAATATCGAGCAAAGACTGCTATTACTTCTGTTCCAAGGACTTGTGCTTTCACGCATCGAGTATGCCCTGGCCATCCTCACTGTCAGCCCTACACAGATTGGAAGACTTGAAAAGGTACAAAACGAAGTTATGCGCATCATTTTGGGCTGCACGAGAGACACCAGCTGTGTAGCAATGAGATACCTCCTTGACTTCCCGACAATGGAACACAGGATCAAGATCTGGAGAGCTCGTGCATACTTAAAAATAAGTGCAGATGAGCAGCACCCTCTGCATGACGCTGTATTCAGAGAAAAGGGTGACAGGCTAAAGAGGGGCAAATCATGGATGGGTCGGGCGGAAGATGTCGTCGGACAGGTCTGCAGTCTTACCAGTATCAACCCCGGCAAGGAATGGGTGCCGGTGCCTCCAGCTTTTAAGTGTACCTTCTCCTGCATTATCACACTCGACAGACGGTGCAGAGAGCAGAACCCTGCCGCTGTCAATGCAGAGGTTAACGCGCTCATCTATGATCACTCAGATAGCCCCGAAGTGCTCATCTATACAGATGGATCTGTTGTAAAGCAGCAGAGAAGTGCGTGGGCATTTACAGCCCGTTCAGCGGGGCGAACCGTTCAAGAATCCAGTGGTGCCCACTCTATGACCACGAGCAGCATGACGATGGAGGTGATGGCAGTTACACAGGCTTTCATATGGCTGGAATCACAGCATTATACCAACGTGTGTGTACTAAGTGATTCAATGAGCATGATTCAGAAGGTCGAAGCTGGATCTGTACGTAGACAGTGGACTGAGTCGCTGCGGAAGTCTGTTGTCCGCAAAGTCACCTTCATCTTCGTCCCGGGACATGCGGGAGTCGAGGGAAATGAACGAGCTGATAAATTGGCTGGCTCTGCACCCCCTGTAGATGGCCAGCCCATGGATCGTGCCGATGTTATTAACGCCCTTAAAGATATGGCGAGAACAGAGGATTTTGACGCCAGTGATTCCACATCGCTTTCCAGGATGAAAGACCTGGGAGTAAGAATCGGCACAGCCAGACGCGAGAGGTACATCGGGAAAACAAAGCGCCTCGTCAACCAACACAGAACTGGCACTATTAGCCACCGGACGCTGATGCATATGCTGGGGGAGGATCTGAGCACCTATGGACATGTCCGGAGTGCAACGAAGATACCCCAACTGATAAACTAACTAAACTAAAAAAGATTTAGAAGCTTTAATTAATGTAAAGGCAATGCCTGGTGCGACTGTAATAATGATCATGTACCACTATGTGGACAAATAAAGTAAGATTAAGAGAGGGGAAAAATGGTTAAGAACATGAGACTTAATAAAGAGGTTCTGAAAATAGATAAAGAAATGCAAGAACAATACAGAGTGACCATGAAAAATAGGTACAATGGATAGCTAAAATACAGAGTATAAATGAACAATGGGAAATTTTAAAGGGGGCCCCTCATCAAACTGCAAAGAAGTATTACCGGAGAGAGGCAAAATAGCAAAAAAAAATGGATGAATGAAAAATCAAAAACTGTGGCAAAGAAAGCAGGAAAAAAAAAATGACAAACAAGAATAGCGTAAAAAGGAAAAAAAAATAAAGGGAAAAAAAGAAAAATGG
>JACEFZ010011303.1:10000-157927 GCA_014155875.1 Cepaea nemoralis | reverse complement strand
AAGGTAACAAGGAAGTGCCCCCGGAGAGCCATTCAAGCCCGACAAAAAAAACGGGAAGGGAAAAGGTGACCAAGTTCAAAACGCACAAGATTGACTGCAGGGGAAAGTCAGGAGACACTCAATTCGTCGGGTGCTCAGGGAAACCTAAGGTGGAGCCCACCGAACAGGTCGAGGCCGAGGAAGAGACTCCAGACCAGGAAAAACCACCTGTAGTGGAATTGGTAGAGGTTACGGTCGTCAAGTGGAGTGTTTATACGACACAGGACTGGACGGGAGGCCGTGATTTCTGCGGATCTGGTACATCCAGAACAATTCACAGGTGAAACATTGGATATACAGCCTGCACAGAAGAGTGCTGTAACCATGAAGTTGCCCATTGCTAATGTGGAGATTCGGTCACGGTACGTCACCGGCACCATCAAGGCCGCTGTATTGACCGATCCCATTTTTCCAGTCATCCTAGGTTCCGGTATGTCTTTCTGGGAATGCCCAGGGAGCCAATCCATATGGAGCAATGCAGACTCGCTCTCAGACGAAAACGGAAGAGGCAGACGCAATTGTGACTAACCCAATGCCGGGGGAGCTACGAACTGCCCAGAGTGAGGATGATACTTTACGTCCTTGCTACAAAAAGCTGCAGAAAAGTGCTGCTCCACCAGGACGGGGGCAGTACTACATGAAGAATAGGATACTCTACAGGAGAGCAGGAAGGGGAGACAACCTATACGGTCAGTTGATCGTCCCGAAAGCTTATCGGTCCCAGATTCTTCATATGGGGCATACCATCTCCTTTAGTGGACACATGGGTATTGCCGCCACCATGCAGCGGATTTCCTGCCACTACTATTGGCCGGGAATGACAGATGATGTGCGTCGGTATGTGAAGTCATGCCCTGAGTGCCAGAGGGTGGCACCGAAACACTGGACAGCACCGGTGATGTTGGGTGAGATGCCCATCATGAACTCTCCTTTCGAGAGGGTAGCCATCGATATCGTGGGTCCACTTCCCAGGACTAGGAAGAGGAACATGTATATACTCACAATGGTGGATTGCTGTACAATGTGGGGTGAGGCGATACCGTTGACCACGATTGACTCGAAACGAGTGGCGGACGCACTGATGGAGGCCTTTACCAGATTAGGCTTTCCGATCAACTTCTGACGGACAATGGATCTCAGTTTTGTGGAAAACTCATGGAGGAGGTATTTAGGGTGTTTCACTCTAACCACATACATACCAGCCCTTACCACCCTCAAGCCAATGGACAAGTAGAGCGTTTCAAAGGCACGTTGATGACAATGCTCAGGAAATTAGCGCAGGAAAAAACCTGATAGGTGGGATGAATATATCCCAGCAGCACTCTTTGCCTATCGGGAAGTTCCTCATGGCTCAACAGGACTACCACCCGCTACGTTGCTGTTTGGTCGTCCAATCAAAGGACCGTTGGAAGCCATGTTGAGGAGTTGGACTGAAGAGGGGACGTCAGAAGAAGTGATCTCATCCTATCAATACGTGGAGGAACTGAAAGAAAAACTCCACAAGGGATGGACTCTGGCAAATCAAAACTTGAAAAAGGCCAGGAAAAGACATGCGGCTTACTACAACCGTAAGTCTAAAGAAAGATCTCTAGAGGTAGGAGATAAAGTCTTGTTGTTACTCCCAACGGGAAACAACAAACTGGAGATAGGTTGGCAAGGACCATTTCCCGTGGAAAGGGTGATATCCAGAACCAACTATCAGATCCGGATCCGGGGAAAGTCGAAGATTTTCCATATCAATCTCTTGCGGAAATACGAAGAGAGACCCGGAGACAAGGCAGCTCACCTCATGGCAATGGCAGTTGCAGTGGAGACAGAAGTGGGAACCAGCGAGGGCAGGGAATATCCCTTAGTACACCAGGAAACCTATAGGGATGTGCAAGTGAACCCTGATCTGACCTCCCAGGAGAGGGGAAAGGATAACCCAGGTTCTCAAGTCTCATAAGGAGATACTGACTGATAAACCTGGACGAACGAGGTTGGTTGAGTTCGAGATGACTTTGACCACACAGGAGCCTGTTCGCCAAAAGGTTTACCCAGTGCCATTCTCTAAAGAAAAGGCCCTGGAGGAGGAAATAAAAAAAACTGCTGGAGGATGACGTGATTGCACCATCCACATCCCCATACAATGCGGGGGTAGTTTTGTTACGCAAACCAAGTGGAGAACACAGGTTGTGTATAGATTACCGACTGCTGAACAGTCATACACAGTTTCAGGTGGAACCTTTGCCGAATCCAACTCAGTTATTCGCTAGGCTCCATAAGGCTCGGTACTTTTCAAAGGTGGATCTGAGTCGGGGGTACTATCAGATACCAGTCAAACCGGAGATTCGACCACTGTTAGCTTTCAGTACACCCAGTGGACACTACGATTCAAGGTCATGCCCTTTGGACTCAGCAATGCACCCAGTGTGTTTACACGCATGATGAGGACTTTACTAGATCCGTTACAGGATCCGTCCATCATCTCATTCATGGATGATATTCTGATTTCCAGTGACAGCTTGGATGACCACTTACAATCCTTGGAGAGAGTGTTTAATAGACTCAAGGAAGCAGGGCTTACTGCTCGTCCAACCAAGTGCATGATTGGTTACCAGACTCTGGAATTTCTAGGTCACACCATCACTCCAGGACACATTGTTCCAGAAGAGAAGAACCTGGAGAAAATCAGAAATGCACCAAGGCCAAAAACGAAGAAGGATGTGCGATCTTTTCTCTCGTTGTGTGGGTTCTACCACAAATTTATCCCACATTTCACTGAACTGGGAGCTCCGTTGACGGAAACCTTGAAAAAGGGATTACCGGATCAAATCATTTGGACACCAGAATGTGAGAATGCCTATAGTCAGTTAAAGGAGGCCTTGGTCAGCAAACTTGTATTACAGCTCCCTGACCTTTCCAAACCATTTGTGTTGAGAACGGATGCGAGTGCGATTGGAATTGGAGCCGCTTTGTTACAGGAAGGAAAAGACGATGCTTCGGTTTTGAAACCTGTGGCATACGCAAGTAAGAAACTTCTACAGGCGGAGAGGAATTATTCAACCGTCGAGAGAGAATGCTTGTCCCTCGTATGGGCAGTGCAAAAATTTCAGCCATATTTGTATGGAGTTAAGTTTCGGGTCCAGTCAGATCATCAGCCCCTGATGTTCCTGGCTACTTCTCAGAAGCTCAACGCACGTTTGATGCGGTGGTCGTTGTTACTTCAACCGTATAATTTCACAGTAGAGTACATTCCTGGGAAGGAAAATGTTGGAGCGGATTTCTTGTCAAGACACCCAGCTCCTGAAGAAGAAGAATGAATCATCTGGATTAAACTCACGGTGGAGAAGAGTGAGATGGACTACTCTCTTAGGAGGGGGCCTATGTCACAAAATGAAACCGTGTGTTTATCCGGTTGATTATTACAGAGGATTTTCGGATTAAGCGGACGATCGACCAGCGACATCTATTTGTACTAACAGAGTAAACACAGTTGTACAGGTTACATCGTGTCAGCCCATAAACACATTTGGTGGTGAGGGAGAAGGATATGGAATGGTTTCGTTTGTCATCTATACTGCCGGACATCAGACGGAAATGGCTGCTGGGATTGTCACCACGGAACAGAAGAGTGACAAGTTTGTCAACATTTGAATGCAGATGGAAGCCGTGAGATCACAGGGGCAGATGTAAAACGGAAGTACCTAGTACGGAAAACAGTGCATCTGTCAATTCTTGGTTTCCGGAACATCAAGATGATTGGCAGCTTGGTATCGAAACTCTTTGTTGGGAGTTTACAGAAACTAGCTGGCTTGTTTTGAGAATCTAGGCAATTACTGACAACTTTGACAGGATTTAAGCCAGGAAAATAGTTCTTGACAGGGGATGATTTGCCACTGTGCCACCTGTGTGGGGAGTAAAGGATATCGTCACGTGGACAACTTTGGTAGTTTGCCATATAAACTCGAGTTGAGATCAACTAGGGTGGACTTGAATAATGCTCTAGACAGAGTGCAGGGCACTGCAGTGCCAGTGGAAATAATATCTACCGTGTGTTAATTAGTGACTTAATTTTACACGTGCCTATATGGCAGATGTAGATATGATTTATAGGACTGCAGTAGTGCCATTTAAGGTATAACTTATTATAATATATTCGTTATAATTACTATAGACTGTGGCCTTGTTAAACTATAGTGTGATGATTAGCACTGTTAGTGGAAACTAGCTAGAGTAGTGAAGTGATACTTGGCTCTGTTAGCTAGAATAGATTAGTGAAGTGTTGATAAGCTTTACTAATTGAGTAATGAAGGATAATTGGGATCTTCCCGTAGGTGTCCCTGGTGGGCGGGGTTCCGCATTCTGTTTGCTGATATTTTTTCTTTGTCATAGCCTGATTCGACTCTAGGTGGGTAGCTAATCTGCTCTATGACTAAGTCTAGTTAGCTAAAGATCATTAAGCAAGGTGATAGGCTTACACTCAGCCGAAAGGATCAGTGACTAGTACTATCACCAGATGTGTTGTTTCTATCCTAGGTTCCCTACCAGATCCAAGGAAACTCAACAAGTTTTTAAAAAAAAAACATTCTGAAGAACACCAGTTCAAGAGTCAATAAAGTTGCATACAGAAACGTAACTTACGCTAGAAGGAAATTGATTCATCAAAGAGAATGATGCATACTGATGCACCACACAGCATCAGACAGTAGTAACGAACCGAGAACCGGCTAAGAGTACCTAGTGTTAGTACAGTAACAATTAACATTAGTAATTAGCACTTATGAACTGAGTGGTTCGATGTGCAACGAGGATGATCTGTTAACTAACTAACTAACTAACTGCGTACACATTGCAAACGACTTGTGCAGTTTGTTTAGGAACATTAGGAACGGACATTGTGTAGAGTGCAACCGGTCCCGGATTAACTCTTAATACCACCGGTGTCTATTTCGGATGTTCATGAAATTGGATTACCAGAGGTCTACAGAGGCAAAGCATTATCCGGCAAGATGGTTCCGGCAACGGGTGAGACGTACTTGTTCTGACGTAACGTGCTGTGGTCTATCTTTGCTGTGATCAGCTGACTGAGTTGATGTCTGAGAGACAGAGTCTACACACTTATAGAACACGTCACACATTTTCTTCGCATACACGTCTCATACACGTTACACTTTTATTTTAATAAATTAATCTTTATTAATTTCTAGAAGCAAGAGTTGTTGAGTATGTTGCGTTGGGGAAGTATGAGAAGGGGGCATAGTACGACAGTGTGAGAGTGATAGGAAAAGGTGTCCATAGGCTGAGGGAGTGTGTTGGACGGAAGCTGGTGGATTCTCCAGAATATTGAGGGGGAAAAAAATAATATTATAATGTGGGTGTCGGATCTCCTCACTCCAGGGACGACACTTTAAAGGAGGACACGACACTGATCTGCTGCCATCACGACGGTGTCATCAGCGTAACCTAAGTTATTTAAGATATGTATTGGGGTGCAACACGGATTAAGTAGGTCAATAAATAACCCTTGTAGACGCCTTCAGGTGTACTGGACATATGGTGCTCAACACATATTTGATAGACCAATCGTATTCCAAGGCTGATGTGATCAATATTCCGGCGGCCGTCTTCACTCCCCACGGCGTTTCCTGATTCACATTCTAGACCGAGTCGACCTCAGAGTCAAAAGTCCAGAATACACAAATCACGAACACAAAGACGTTTCATCTTTGCTCATAAGGTGCTAAACAGCATAGTAATTATGAACTGTTCCACCCGCTAACATTGGTAAAATGTCTATACATACTTGCTTGATAGCAATAGCGTATATAGTTATCGATCATGAACTCCATGTTATCCTCCAATTCTGCGGAAGATTAGTTTCAGTCGGTCTTGTGTGTCCCCTTTGAAATTGACTAAATGTTATTATCTAAAAGCAGGTATCTGATGACGATATCCAGGTCTCTTTTTCAGAGGACATGTCCAACCCAGCTTCGCCACAGTATTATATAATGTTATTCATGGTGTCAGCTTGACGGTGGCAAGTGGACCCCGTGGACCCGTGATGAAGTTTGTCTTCTTCAACATTAGATCGTATGTTAAAATATTCATATCCTTTTAGTAGCTGTGTCTCCAATATTTTTAGACGTAGTCCGCCATTGACGATATGGATGCCTGTCACTTTGCTTACAGTAAGAAACTCGTCATAATTGGTAATAGTGGTTAGTGGGGAAAGTGTTTGTATTTTACTCAGAAAATAATAAAATTAAAAATCTTACAGATGCCATTAAACAATAACTTACAGATAATAAATATACAACATGTACAGATGACAAAGATCACAAAAACCAAAAACTTACAGACACTTCCCTGATGGAATAAACTGGTATGCATTGTGTAAGTTGATCACCGTGTGGTTTTGTCCGTTGAAATCAGTCACTTCTGTTATAATTTCGTAAGCAACTTCCCTGCGTTCACAAAAAGAAACGCCAGTAGTTTCATACAGAATGAAATCACTTCTGAACACTTGGATATAGTAACAAGTCAAACTATGGCAACATCAATCTATAACACAGGACTATGTCTAATCTAATTGTCATCTTCCAGTGCCGTATCCTGTGCGGAACTATTCAACTCCCTCCTCTGCCACCCTCAAAATGCGCTTCGAAATGTCTATCATATACAAGATGTTCTGCCCATGTTGCTTGTCACGCGAAAATTACCTATCACACCTGGAACCCATCTACGATGTGATCTTCCTCTTCTCGGTTTCCCAGGGACACCTGCCTAGTTTAGGTCATAATATTATGCGACTCCTTCGCAGCTAAAAGAGAAAGTATAAGATGTAACAATATGACTAGACACTGGGGAAACTCAATCTCTGTCTCTTGCAGGTAAGGGAACAATGACTAACAAGTCTAAGTTATCGATCCTCATAGAGACATATATCCAGGTGATAAATTATCTGTTAAAGTGTCTTGTCTAGAACTATCTTACTAAGTCGCCTCTACATTAGAGGCGACTGTTAGAGGCGACTGTCGCCTTTAATTCAGAGGCGATTTGGTGAGATAGTTCTAGACATGACACCTTAACATATTCCAAAAGCTATAAGGGACGTTCATTCGAAACCCGTTTCAATGGCTTTATTACAAAAGCATGAAAGAAACATCAACAGGTGTGGTAGAATTAAACAAAGCATTAATTTTGAATGAATTATGCACCATGGGTTCGTCAGAAGAAGTCGCCGTATGCATTCAGGCAAGCATCCCATTGCTTAAGTAGGCGGCGAATGCCGACCGCAAAAAAAAGATTGTGGTTGCTCACTGAACCAAGTGATTACCGCGTTCATTACGTCTACATATGTGTGAAATCGATGTCCCTTGAGATCTTTTCTTAGAGGTCCGAACAAATTATAATCACATGGTGACAAATCAGGACTATAGACTGGATGTTCCAGAATTTCCCACTTCTTCCAAGCTAATGCTTCCTGCACAATCTTTGCAACATGCGGACGAGCATTATCGTGCAACAAAATCACACCGCGAGAAAGCATGCCGGGTCGTTTATTCTTAAAGGCTTTTTGCAGCTTGTCTAGTGTTTCCAATTAGTAGGGTAGAGTTGATGTTGACACCAGGTTCTTTAAAGTCGGTCAACAATAGCCCTTCATGGTCAAAAATGCGCTCAGCATAACCTTACCAGCGGAAACCTATAACGTGAATTTTTTGGCTTTTGGTGATTCAGCATGCTTCCATTGTATGCTCGCTCTTTTGCTGCTCGGCTGAAAATGGTGACACAATGATTCATCACCTGCCACTATGCAGAAGAGAAATGCATCACATTCCACTCTGTAACGCAGCAAGTGGTTCAAACACCATCCCATACGTTCCTCTTTTTGGTGGTCGGTCAGCATTCGTGGTACCCACCTTCCGATATTGCAGTTTCTTACGAACGACCTTTTAAATTGTCCCAATTGACACATCAAATTCTTTCGCTAGCGAGCGTATGCTTCGACAACGGTTCATCTGTACTGCTGCATCAATTTCGGCGATGGATTTTTCTGTTGCAACAATACGCGCTTGACCAGGCCGTCGAAGATCTGTCGTGAACTGACGTCCTTTCCGAAACATTCGTGCAAAATCTGTCACTGTTGTCTTCGACACACATTTGTTATCGTACGCTGTCTGCATTATTCTATGGATGTCCACTGGTAGACATCCTTCAAATGAAAGAAACTGAATCACCGCTCTTTGAGCTTCTTTGGACGGATTTTGGATCAACCCGGCCATTTTCTCAATGGTAAGAATCAGAACCTATGCATCATGGCTCTTTTATTCATTGGTCAGTACTTATCACATGACTATGACATGATCATGTTCAACGTACGCAATTACGCGCGGTGCGGCATGATCGGATTTCAAATGAACGCTCCTAATACAACTGACATAATATTTTACTATTAGAGACGACTTGCTGAGATAGTTCTAGAGAAATGACTGTAACAGAGGGGAACCGAGCTACTCCTGTGGTTATGTGTTTGAATCCTTATCGAGGCGGGATTTTTTTTAAAATTGACCTTGACTCCCTAGTCAACCTTGACTCCCTAGTTAACATGGACTCCCTAGTCAACCTTGACTCCCTAGTCAACCTTGACTCCCTGGTCAACCTTGACTCCATGGTCAACCTTGACTCCTTGGTCAACCTTTTCTAAAACGGGTACCAGAAAGTGTTCTGTGAAGTAAAGGCTGCCGGCGCAACACTGACCACATCGCAGATCCAGTGTCCATTAGTCTATACAAATATGCAGTTAGCCACCATATACCTAACATGTCTCAATGCTTGGAAAAGATGCCTCAAGGCATGGACATTGTAACCGCAAGACACCAAAGACGACAAAAATATAAACTTACGTGAGACAAACTCCACAGTGCATACCGCCTTGTGCCTCTGTCTTGAGAGCAGCTTGCGCTTGTGTATTCATGGCATACCTGGCCACGGTGTGACCACTGCTCACATAGCGCTGCGCTGTTGCTGCCATGTTCAGACGCAGCATGATTTTGTGAAGTTCGTGCTCCGAGGTAAGGCCGTGGGGAAATATTTTGCCGGTGTCACCGAGTGTCCTTATATAGCACACATCTGAGCTATACTCGTGGCTGACTGCTCCTTCTGTGGTCTGGCCGTTGACATTATAACATAGTCTATTCAGATCTTTTCTCCTGCCGTGATACATCCATGGCGGATCAAGCGTAGAACGGCTAAAGGATGTTCAGAATTGTTTGGTTTTGAATGCCGTCCGGCTGAAAGAGACTGTCACTTTCCTGATGGCTCTGATAGTACGATGATCTCTCCGCTTGCTTTAGCTGCTGGCCAGTTCTGTAGTAGAGCAGGCAATATAGAAGAGGGATGTTTGACAAAAAGCTGGTCATTGTTCATCTGCGCCTATTGAGAGTTGAAAGTTATAGAGATGTGTACTTTAATATAGAGATGTGTACGTTAATATAGAGATGTGTACTTTAATATAGAGATGTGTACGTTAATATAGAGATGTGTACTTTAATATAGAGATGTGTGCTTTAATATAGAGATGTGTAAGTTAATATAGAGATGTGTACTTTAATATAGAGATGTGTACTTTAATATAGAGATGTGTACTTTAATATAGAGATTTGTACTTTAATGTAGAGATTATACTTTTAAGTAAAATCACCGGATATAGCTCCAACCTGTGAAATAATAGAATCGTCCAGTCTTCACATACAGGTGGGCATACCACCCTGGTCATGACAAAGCAAGAGGCAATGACAAAGTCCAAGTTGTTGACGTGAACAATTTCTGTGGTCGAGTAACTGAACATGGACAGAGTTGAACACTAACAGAACTGTACGTCACCAAACTTTGAACACTAACAGAACTGTACGTCACCAAACTTTGAACACTAACAGAACTGTACGTCACCAAACTTTGAACACTAACAGAACTGTATGTCACCAAACTCTGAGGCTCTTGGCATGACAACTAATGAAACAACGAATGTATACGTGCTACAGTTTTAAATCAAATACCGCACTGGGTTGAAACAAAACACACAAAAGAGAAGGACACATACAAGTCACATTGAGTATGCTACAGGGCCCAACTAGCATGCATATCCTGTAATATTTGAAGAAGCAGACTGAGTACCTGTGAAGTGGATTCTGCCCGGAGTGTTCTGTTAACAATAACTAATATTCACCTTCATTCGCAACTGCGGAGCGCTATCAAGAACAAGTCACCTGGCTGTTCAAGAAACCTGATACGGGGGAGAAAATGGCACGTTGCAAGACCAACACCAAAAGACACCCGACTTACAAGATGAGCATCGTGGAAGCCGCCAAGACCTTAAATAAGATGACATTCTGCATGACGACAACACACAACAGACAAGAGCCGAGACTATTGAGAAGCAGAGAGAGGAGAAAGACAGCAGAGACGGAAACACCGACTCACAGACGACCAGATGGGTTGTCAAACATATCCACGTGGAGCTGACCGATGAACAGATCCAGAAGCAGTTACAACAAGAGAATCTCCATATCTGAATCTTGAAGGCGGAGCGGATTCTGACGCACTCCAAGATACCTACTACTATAGCGGTGGTAACAACAGAGGGCAGCGAGATGCCGATAACAGTAGCTATGAACAAGAAAGTACAACAGCCTGAAAGATTCATTTCAAAAATCACTCAATGTTCAAGATGCCTGAGGGCCGGCCATAGCAGAACAACATGGCGCAGCAAGACAGAGATCTGCCGATACTGCGCCGAACACCATGCATTTAAGGAATGTCCGCTGGCCAAACAGGACAAGGACATCCGAGCGCCCAACAACAGAAAGTGTGCCAACTGCCTTGGCAAACATGGAGCAAGATACTTGGGCTGTCCGTACCTCCAAAGACTTAGGGATGTCTTCAATACCACCATAACTACAAAGACACCATACAAGGAAGCACTGCGGAGGTGCGAAACAACAACAGGCATCTCACAAGCCAAAAAATCACAGATACAAGACCAGATTGACGAGCTGAAGAAGCAAGTCAAGGCACTGCTGACGCCGACTCCTAGTTTAGTTTAATCGCCGGGTCAACATCACGGCACACGGGTGTAACACATAGGTGCTCTGTTCTACTCCCTAACTCAAGCATGAGTTCGGAAAATCTAAGCTCAGTGCACGAACTCCTTAGCACCGTAGCGGCTCCTGAAATACTTTGGGTAGATTTATAACACAAAATTTTTCCCGGGCAGAACGGTTAGGCTACACTTTTTCGATTTCCAACCGCCAAGGGACTTTTTTTTAACGTGCGCAACAATACACACGGGCGTCCGATCTCACTACCCAGAGACCAGGGGACATTTTGTTACTAGTAGTCCACGTGAAAACATCCCTGTCCTCGCCGGGGCTTGAACCCGAGACCTCCAGCACTCAAGGCGGACACCATACCTCAAGATGACGCCGACTCCGACCAGCGACAACGAATAACTGCTGGCTGACATAAAAGAAATCCAACACAGCATCCAACAAGAGATGGAGCGCATGGCCGAGATGAAGAAGGAACACAAAGAAGTCCTAAAAGCTATCAAAACAGAGAGAGAGAGAGAGAGAGAGAGAGAGAGAGAGAGAGAGAGAGAGAGAGAGAGAGAGAGAGAGAGAGAGAGAGAGAGAGAGAGAGAGAGAGGGAGAACTACTGAAAGCAGAAAGGTAACAATGCCAAAAGAAACAAGCAGAAGCCACGCAAAAGACCACAGAGAATCTGCAAGCTGGAGCCAAGCCAAAGACCAGTAAAACATTCCAAGATGAAGCCAGCAACCCATTCTCATTGACAAGTAAGTTCAAGGGGAAACCAGTCTTCAACCGGAAATATGACGCAAGCCCGGCCAGCCCAGACGTGAAAGTCGATAGTCCTGTAGGAAAACGCATTTTGCCTGTCAGGATAATTGATAGGACCGAGGAAGAAGTTGAGATGGCAGCCAGATTGTTCTCGGATCGACCACAAAACAAGAAACAAACGCAAGCAAATCAAAGGATGAGTCCTTGTAAGGACTGCATCCTATCAAAACAACACTGAACAAAGAAACCGCCAGAAAAGACGGGTACAAAGGAAACTCGCCGACCAATCCCCTAGCTGACGTCACAAGTATAAACGCTTATATAACCAGTCCGAGTCAGGACTCGCTCATTTGCGGAGCGCTATCAAGAAAGCCTGATACGGGGGGAGGAAAATGGCACGTGACAAGAAAAACACCAAAAGATTCCCGACACACGAGATGTGCAGCGTGGAGGCCGCCAAGACCTCAATGAAGACGACAGAAGAGAACCTGCCAGCAAGCTGCAGCAAAGAACCTGAACCTACAGCCACATCAAAGGAAGTTACCACGAGGAAGACCGATGACAACCCACCACAGACAAGAGCCAAGTCTATTGAGAAGAAAGGGGAGAGAGTGGGAAAGGGGAGAGGGGGAAAGACCGACTCAAAGACTGTCAGATGGGTTGTCAATCGTATCCAAGCGGAGCTGACAGATGAAAAGATCATGAAGCAACTGCAACAGGAAAATATCCACATCCGAAGCTTGAAGGCGGAGCAGATTCTGACGTACTCCAGGATCCCTACTACACTGGCGGTGGTGACAACTGAGGGCAGTGAGATACCACGCCTGGTATCGATAAACAAGAAAGTAGAACAGCCTGAAGGGTTCATCCCGAGAATCACTCAATGCTCTTTTCCACTTTTCACATTGGGCAGTGGGGAGCGTTTTATGTGATATTCACTGGCACAGGAACGGAGCATAATGGGGACGACCCGTTGCTGTGAAGTTGGAACCGTGACTAACTAACTAACTAACTAACTCAATGCTCAAGATGCCAGACGGCCGGCCACAGCAGAACAACATGCAACAGCAAGACAGAGATCTGTTGATACTGCGCCGAGCACCATACATTCAAGGAATGTCCGTTGGCCAAACTGGACAAGTACTTCCGAATGCCCAACAACAACAAAAAGTGTACCAACTGCCTTGGAAAGCATGGAGCAAGATACTTGGGCTGTCCGTACCTCTAAAGACCCAGATACGTCTTAAAGATCGCCATTACTACAAAAACACCAAATAATGAAGCAATGCGGAGGTGCGAGACAGCCACGTGCATCTCACAAGCTGAAAGATCTCAACTGCAAAGCCAGATTGACGAGCTAAAGAAACAAATCAAGCTGCTTCAAACACCGAAACCAAGCAGCGATAACGAGAAACTGCTGGCTGGCTTGAGAGAAATCCAGCACAACATCAAGCAAGAGGAGGAACGCATGGCCTTGATAAAGAAAGAGAACGAGGAAATCCTACAAACCATTAGATCAGAGAGAGAACTGCTTAAAACCGAAACAGAACCAATCCAAAATAAACCAGCAGAAGCCATGAATAAGGCAACTAAGAAGCTGCAAGCTGAAGCCAGCAAAAGTCCAACCACGACGCCCAAGAAATTCAAGGGGAAACCAATATCCCGCCAGACCTCTCAAGAAAACCTTGATGAGCACTATGACGACGGCGTAGAGTACGACCCATCGTCCCCACAATTCACCCTGGAGTATCTTGTCAAGCGGTGTGAAGAGGAAAGGCAAAAGAAACTCAAAAATAAACTCGAGCTAGAAAAATGGCGAAAGGAAAGAAAGGAATACATCGAAAGAAATGAAAACGTTGAAAAGCTTCTACAGACAATACACAAAAATGTAGGCAAGACCAAATAAAAAGTCCTTATAAGGACTGCACAAGGAGCCAACACTGACAACAGAAACCGCCAGAGGAGACGGACACAAAGGAAATCCCGCCGACCTACCAATCCCCCAGCTGACGTCACAGGCATAAACTCTTCAACACTGATAAGCCAGCTAACACTGGCGCAGAAACCGAGAGAAACTGAAACCGCACCATGAACCACCTAAACTATATTTAAAATTATAACCAAGCCACAGAGGCTGGTTGACATTTGGTGGAAAGTTGTTATTTTTTTCCCTTCAAAGTGGATATGGACTCACTCGAAAGAGAGCACTGACAGAAACGGATCTCAACTCTAGCCAACGCTGAAGAAGCAGGTTGAGAGAGACCGAATTTAGAATTTTTGTTTACGAATCAAGCAAGCAAGCAACCTTCTCGCAATTATTTTCATTCACGAGTCTAGAATAATTAATTAAACAACATATTGAACTTATTTACACAAGAATGCCAGATTTCTTATAGCTTGTTTAGAAAACACTGACCTGGACTTTCCTGTATTGAACGCACGCGACATATTCACCAAGTCATAACACCAGGTTCACCGGAACACCCAAGGAGCTGCTTGAGAAGTCACGTAGTAACAGTTACAAACAACAATTTGCGTGTTTTTCTTGTATGAAATTCTGCAAAACAAATCATGTGCCAAAAAGTCCCATTTTGAGTGACATTCAGTACTCTAGTCTTCCCAGCCACTGTTGACAACTCTTCGAGAAGAAATGCCACTCTCACGAACATGAAATATCGTGCACGATAACATCAGTATCAACGCACGGGGGACATCTCTTAAAACCTAGGTATACCAGTCTCTTAAAATTCGCAAGATGAACAGTCACAAGCAATTGTAATCTTTCCCTGAGAGTTCCAGGAGAATGACTGGGTACTCTATACAGGATATTTCATGTATAAATAAGTTGTGCTTATTTCAATGCGCGGACGAGAGATCTGACTTGGCCAACCAAAATCCCAGGACTGTGGTATTCTTATATTTCTTCACAGGCCGTTACAGCAACTGCCAGAAATGTGGAGATTGCCTTCACTTGCCTGTGACAGCTGCCTTGTTGTCTGTCACGGGGCAATTAGAACCGCGACTGGTGTGTAATGACTGTAGGACACGTGTTGTGCTCGCTGACCCACAGCGTTTGTTCTCTGTGTCACGTGGATTATCTCTTACATCCGGGTTACAATGTGTAACTAATTGGGTGTATTGGTGGGTGTGTGTCTGTGTGTGTGTGACAGAAAGAAAGGAAGATATAGTTATGTGTACAAGTGTGTTTGCATGTGTATTTGTTTATGGCCTACTGGAATAATGTATGTTTCATAGAGTAAGAGAGAGAGAGAGAGAGAGAGAGAGAGAGAGAGAGAGAGAGAGAGAGAGAGAGAGAGAGAGAGAGAGAGAGAGAGAGAGAGAGAGAGAGAGAGAGAGAGAATGTGAGAGTGAGTGGGTGAGAAAGAGAGAGAGCGAGAGAAATAAAAAAAGAGAGAGAGAGACAGAGAGAGACCTAGTGCCAGATAGTGCACGTAGATGTGATATAGAGATTACATGGGCGCGAGTGGTGTTCGTGAGTGAGAGAGGGCGAGCAAGAGAGAGAGAGAGAGACAGAGAGAGAGAGGCAGAGAGAGAGAGACAGAGAGAGAGACAGAGAGAGACAGAGAGAGAGACAGAGAGAGAGACAGAGAGAGAGACAGAGAGAGAGAGAGACAGAGAGAGAGAGAGACAATTACCATCAGGTGCCTTGGTACTAATAGTGAGCGGTTATTATTCGACATCTGACACGATCGCCAATTTCGGATCAGGCCTGTGTCGTAGTCTCAGTTATGTCAGTTAGCAAGGCCACTAACTGTATGTATGTGAGCCGTGCTGTAGTCCCAGTTATGTCAGTTAGCAAGGCCACTAACTGTATGTATGTGGGCCGTGCTGTAGTCCCAGTTATGTCAGTTGGTAAGGCCACTAACTGTATGTATGTGGACCGTGCAGTAGTCCCAGTTATGTCAGTTAGCAAGGTCACTAACTGTATGTATGTTTACCGTGCAGTAGTCCCAGTTATGTCAGTTAAAAGGCCACTAACTGTATGTATGTGGGCCGTGCAGTAGTCTCAGTTATGTCAGTTAAAAGGCCACTAACTGTATGTATGTGGGCCGTGCAGTAGTCTCAGTTATGTCAGTTAAAAGGCCACTAACTGTATATATGTGGGACGTGTTGTAGTCTCAGTTATGTCAGTTAGCAAGGCCACTAGCTGTATGTATGTGGGCCGTGTTGTAGTCTCAGTTATTTCAGTTAGCAAGGCCACTAACTGTATGTATGTGGGCCGTGTTGTAGTCTCAGTTATTTCAGTTAGCAAGGCCACTAACTGTATGTATGTGGGCCGTGCAGTAGTCCCAGTTATGTCAGTTAAAAGGGCACTAGTTGTATGTATGTGGGCCGTGCAGTAGTCCCAGTTATGTCAGTTAGCAAGGCCACTAACTGTATGTATGTGGGCCGTGCAGTAGTCCCAGTTATGTCAGTTAAAAGGCCACTAGCTGTATGTATGTGTGCCTTGTTCTTGCTCTTGTCTGTCACATGTATCAATGGCCTCTAAGATATCTGTGTATTTCTCCCCAGAGCATGGCTAAAAGACCGTGCCTGTCTACATCTAATTTATCTAATCATTTTTCGGTTTTCATCTGCTTCTTGTTAAGAAATTAAGAACAGATAAAGCGAGGAATAAGTCAGATAATGATTTGTTTTGTCACCGGATCTTTCACTTTAGCGAAGTAACATTAAGAGGGATCAACGAGAGGTCAAGGATACTGATTAGAGGCTGTATTAAAACATGTTACGTTCTGCATATAATGTAATATGAAACTCAAAAGATCTAGAACTCTTAGACATAACAGTAATACAACATGGACTTTTGTTTCATGGAAAAAGATAACATTAAAATGTGATATAACATAGAAGTTAAAATACCTAATCAAGTTAATAAATTTATATACCTAGGAGCAATTATAACATCAGATGGAAGGTGCCTGATAGATATTAAGAGCAAAATAGGGCAAGCTAAGAATGCATTTTAGAGAACGAGTTGAGTTGAGTCAAAACAGACATCAGTGCACTAGGGGCATTCCCATAAGCGCTCAGTCCTCATCTTCAACAGCCAGCGACAAGTTTCAATACTAATGGTGCCCGTTGCAATCTTATTAATATGTCAGTCTTGCTTTGCCTCTGAATGACGACTGACGACCGGAACCTCTGACCACCCCTTGCTGCTGCATTCTCTCTAGACTCTAGACCAGGGGTGGCCAACCTTTTCAGCAGGCGGGCCAAATTTCAGAAATAATATTTCTTGCCGGGCCACCTAATTTTTCTTTTGTTAATTAAAGTAAACAAGCAAGCGTGCTACAGCTTCGACCACATCGCCGCTTCCCACTCCGCGGACCGCAACATGACTCCCGGCGGGCCGCATGCGGCCCGCGGGCCTCGTATTGGCCACCCCTGCTCTAGACCATGATATTCTTCTGCATCTGTTCTTCTGCATTATTCACATGCTCAGAGGATGTTCACCACATCTGCCTTTTCATGCATCATCATCATCTGTGCCATGTCGGTAAGCATGGGCGGTCATGTCTTACCATCTAGCTTGATCACCAGAGTCGTGGATCAGCTCAGTGTTCTTGTCTCGACCATGCCACGCGGTCAAGCCATCCAGGTGTTTACTTCTCTGCCTTCCTCTTGTTCTTTTCCCATCAATGTTGCCAGTTGTCACCAAGTTCTCCAATTTATTTCTTTTCATAACGAGACCACAAAATGTTGATTGTCTACGTCTAATTTCTCTAATCAGTTTACGATTTTCATTTGCTTCTTGTAAGACTTGGTCATTGGTGTTTCTGTCTGTCCATGGTATTCTTTGCATTTTCCTCAGGCATCATGTCACCCCTTAATGATGCGGCACCAGCCAATCTGTCTGCCGGTTCAATTCCAACAACACCAGAGTGTCCTGCAGAAAAGATCCAGCGAATGCTCACAACCCAAGACTTCTGAATCGGTGTATGCCATTCTGCACGAAGCATGCCAGTCTTCACTTTTGCCAACATACTTTGTGAATCAGTTACAATATGCGTATACTGTGTGTTCTCCAACCAGCGGAAAGCTGCAGTAACATCCCCCACCTCCATTCTCAGACTTGAGGTTGTGATGTCATATGCCAAACTCTACTTTACTAAATATTGGACATGTTCTTTTGCCATGGGTATAGATAATCACATGGCCAGGACGAGAGTAGCCATGCATTCATTGCTGAATTTCAGCGCCTGCTGGCCACCCCCTAAACAAATAGCCCAAATGTGATTATAAACCCACAGAAGTCTGAATTTCTATTCGGCACTCTGACCCACTCCTGGCCTCTGCCAATCTTCTCAAGTGAGCACTCTTCTCGGATGGTATCTTCTGCAAGCCATCCATAATTTTCCTCATAGTAGCCTGTGGTCCTTGACTGCATTCAGGGAATCATACAGGGGGTGTTCCTTGTCGGCAGCTACCTTAAGGTATGACATTGCCTGCAACACCTTGAGTCTATCTGCAATGGTCGGTAGCGCCAGAATGTATCGCATACACACTATTGGGGTGTCGTCTCTTGTAAACCCCAGAATCACCCTCATGGCTTTATTCTGTGTGCACTCTAGTCTCACAAACTGACTCTGTGAGATAGTGAGAATTCCCAGTTCATACTCTACCACCGAAATGATCAAGTGCTGAAAAAGCGTGAATAGCATGTTTTCCCCATGTCATGCTGCCATACTCGTCAGTGTATTTTGTAACCACCACTTCAACATGATCCCCAAAGGATAGGCTTCTATCAAAGGTGATTCCCAGGTACTACAGTCTGCTTTCGCTATGCACAATTCTACCATTTATTGTGAGGCTTTAGAAAATGAAAAATATCTTTTGCAATAGGTCACTATCACTGAATATCAGAACGATAGAACTGAAATGTAAATATAATATGGAACTCGTTTTGTTTTATGGGATACTGTATGTGAAGCTTGGAACATGGACGAACACATTGTGAAGAGTTCGAGGCAACGGAGATGTGGTTAAAATGACGAATGTTGCAAATACCTTGTTCTACCAGAGTAACTAACGTTTGTCTTTGGTTATATAACGGCAAGACAGGCGCTGGAAAACATTCCGACGATTGGAAAGATCAGCGGTAAAAGCGGCTGATATATATTGAGAGCAATGATGCTGGATGGACTGAGATGAATATTATCAGCAGAGTTAATCCAGAACACAAAAGACAGAGACCTATGGAGAAACGAAAACAAGTCCTGCAGCAGTTCTGCTGTAGGTATATATTGTAATATTACCATCACATGCTGCAGGCCTGAGTGCACACAGGGTGTCCATATGGGAAATGCACGAAAACAAACGTCTCGAAGGTGAAGACTTATTGTGATAATGTGAAGCCTCATGTCGTTCTTGCTCCGCGGCGGAGTTTTTGCCACATTCATAAAGCCGCCTCAATTCATCTCAACGGTTTCCACGTTAATACTTCACACACACCCTGTCACGTTCCTTACATGGTGCTCATAGTCAAGGACTGTGCCGCGAAGTTTAAGAACCGCTCCCTAGGTTAGATGATTGATTAGAGACAAGTGCGTGACTAGACTGTGGTATAGACATCCCCGCGTGTTTGTCTAGTTGTCTAGACGTCATATTCTCTGCTTTGATAAAAACTCCTTTAACAGTTAACTTCTGGGAACCTGGATGTTTTACAGGTACAGGCAGGCCTATGGCGGATACTTCTGTTGGGAGTCGAAAAAAGGGGGGGGGGGGGATTGGCTGATATATGTGTGTGTGTTTGTGCGCGCGCTCGTGAATCTGTGTTTTTCTGTGTGTGTAGCAGAAAGTAAGAAAGACAGAAGGAATACTGTGGAGGAATGTTTGAAGATATGACTAAGAGCTCAACATACCTGAAAGTGTAGAGACAGAACCATAACCTTTGTTTAAGGAAGTACGATACGCCATACAATGTTGGAAGCCAACGGGCTGTGATGATGTATCAACGCAGCAAATCCAGACAGGAGCAGCCAAAGTCAGTATCTATCATATGTAGCTGTGGAACTGTGCTGTTTGGCCCAAGTCATAGAAGAGAACCGTCTACTCTCATCTCCTAAGTAAGCGAGCTTTAGAATCAAAGACTATCGTCCGATCGAATAAATATGCTAGAAAAATCCTCTCTAGGTGATTTTGGTGTGGGAGGGGGAGTGGGGGAGAGAGAAGAGAGTTAGAATATGAATAACTAGAAGAGCATGATTGTTTCCATCCATCCATCATGTACCATGCCGATAAGCGTGGGCGGTCATGTTTTGCCATCTTACTCGATCGCCAGAGTCATGGATCAGCTCAGTGTTTCTGTCTCGACCATACCACGAAGCCATGCCATCCAGGTATTTGCTTCTAGGTCTTCCCCTTGGTCTGTTCCCCTCGATCTTACCAGTTGTCACCAAGTTCTCCAATTCATTTCTTCTCATAACATGCCCAAAACATTTTGACTGTCTACGTCTAATGTCTCTAATCAGTTTACGATCTTTATTTGTTTTATGAAGGACTTGTTCATTGATATTTCTGACTGTCCATTGTATTCTTTGCATTTTCTTCAGAAACTACATTTATACAGCCATCAGATGTTTTTCAGCATATCTAGATATCCTAATGAGACGTAGAGCAGACGGCACAATTCAAAGATCGGTGTACCGTAAAGAAACATGGACTGGCCAATACTTAAATTTTCAGAGCTTCGCACCTGTCCTGTACAAATGGGCTTAGTACGGACCCTGTTTGACCATACCTTTGTAGATATGCACCCAGGACACACTGACAGAGGAATTGAAACTCCGAAGAGTACTCCACAGGCTTTATAAAGCGGCACTGCCAACAGCCCAAACTAAAACCAGAAGAAACTAGTCCCTAAACTCAAGGTATTCATCCAGCTAACCTTCCGAGGGGATGACGTAATGCAACGTCTGCAGGACCGGCTCATCACAGCAGTCGGGCGAACATTCTGTGCTGCAACTCCAGTTATCAGGTACAGAACCACACCGATCCCCATCCCAGCAGTAAAAGAACCTGTAGCTTTGTACGCCAAATCGAATTGTATTTACCAATTTACATGCAGGTGCGAGGCCATCTACATCGGCAGGACAGAGCGGCAGCTACACAGAAGGGTTTTGGAAAACATTCCGAACTGGGTCGACAAGATACTACACACAGACGATGGTAGCCTAGGTAGGCCAACACACCGGAACAGTCCCGCTTCAACTGTCGCGAGGCATGTCCTCGAGAGCGGTCATGTGATTGAGAGAGACAATGCCTTCTGTGTGTTGTTCAACACACAAAGTAGTCGCTTGTTAAAGTTTGCAGAAGCTATAATGATCAACCTACGTAAGCCAGCCTTGTGCAAGCAGAAAGACATGGTAGTCAGTTTAAAATTACCGTGGTAGACAATCGACATTACTGTGCGATCATGTGTATAGTTCAGCTTGAAGGAGTTATCTAGTTATTTCACTATATGTTGTGTGATTTCTGCAGTATGTACCTGAGGAGATGCAGCGAAATATGCCAGGCAATAAATCGTGCAATCTATTGTTTGTGTCTTCGTTATTCAAAGAACAGTGACATAGAGCTATCCAAAACAACTTTGTGGAAAATTATAAAGACATTAGGCTTCACGTTTAGAAAGTACAAGGGAGGTAGAAATATCTGAATATCATTTGTGAGCAACTGCATTTAGGAGCCATGAGAAGCAAATACATACGTGAAATAAGGGAAATGCACAAAGAAAATTATGACATAGAGTATTTTGATGAAGCCTGGATCAATGCACACCACACACGTGAAAAGGAATGGCAATCAGTGGATGGAAAGATAAAGTGATTTGTGCCCAGTAGTAAAGGACAGCATTTGGTCACAGCCCATGCTGGTAGCAGCATAATGGCTTACTATAGAATGTTGGACTCGTGTTCGTATCAAAGCATACAGACAATATGGATTATCATAATGAGAACAATGGTAATGTATTTAGAGATTAGCTCGAGAATAAGTGCTTCCATCCCTAGATAGATCGTCCTGTCTAATCATGGACAATGCATCATATCACAATGTTGTTGCCCAAGAAGACAAAATACCTACGGCATTGAGCAAAATGGAAGCAATAAAGATTTGGCTCCGAAGGGAAAACATACCATTTCCAGAAACTAGCTAGAAGCTAGAATTGTTGTCCCTTGTAAAACAGACGCAAAAAAGCAAGAAATATCAAATCCACAATTTGATAGAAGAGCATGCTTGAGACTTCTGCCATACCATTCTCATTTAAACCCTATAGAACTTGTGCGGGCTAAAATTAAAGGACTGGTGGTATCTGACAATACTACATTCAAATTGTCTGATGTCAAGATACTAACACAGTCGACACTATTAAATAGTGATAAAAGCTACTGGAAAAAAATGTTAGGACCATGTGTTGAAAGAGGAAGATGGCTATTGGAGAAAGGATGGATTGAATTTTATGCAACCGAGAGCAGTCATCAACCTACTGGAATCGTCCGACACAGATTAAGGCCTGGGCAGATCGCAGACATTAATCCACAAGCACATCTACTGGGATATTTTGCTCCAACTATTCAAAAGAACTGCCGGCCCTAAACATTACAGCATTGTCACAAACAATACAACTTGTCAATGGCATTAGTTTGTATTCCACAGTGATAAATTTTCACAAGCCCTCAACAGTGACAAACAACTGGCATTGAAAAGCAAAAACACTGAACACATTGAATACCAACAGAAGAGTAATATTGCGGTGGAAACTGACATACTGTGGCATAACAAGAAACGTGAGAACAAACATGTTGTCAAATGAGGGGACAACACACAAACATTCAAATCAATCTATAAACTTCAATGAAAAGAGGACTAACATCTTGGCCGTTAAGGAGGAAGTCCACTACAGAGACATTCACAGCTATATTCGTTGTGCAAAACAGGTAATCATGTTCCATCTCTGAACAGTAAACAGCAGAGTAGACAATCTTTCACAAAGACTCAAAACGGTTCTGTCACCCATGTGCATGTGTGAAAAAACTACGCAGACAGCTGAACAGATCCTTAAAAATTGACACATGATGACTAAATTGTGGTATCATCTCTAGTCACTCCATATGCACATTAATGCACAGCTATTTGGAAGCTTTCATGAACTCAACATAAAAGGCTAAAAGCATCTTAGTAACACGATTCCTTGTGTACACATTATTAACCAGTAGCTGAAGAAACAAGAAGGAAATGAAACATATATTCCTTTTACTTTTCTGTCCATTTCCATTTTGATTCCACATTATTTACCCCATGCCTTTGTACACTCTTTGTCTTCACTAATATTACACATTGCACCTACTTCCATACGAATCTGGATACGTCTTATTTCGTCACCCGAATTGATGTGCATTACTGTAAAACAAGTTTGTTAGCATGAATTCACTACAGTTTCACCAAAACATCAAAGAAATTTTGCTGCTTTCCATGAATTAAGTTGCCTTTGGACCCATCAAAGATATATTCCTTGGGTGGGGGTAAATATAAGACGGCAGGAAAAATTTCATAATGATGCAACAGTTTTCAAAATAATTGATCGTGAATGAGAGCAATCATTTGTAAACGGACTATAGTTGCTTCAGGCTGATACAGAGATGACTCAACGAAAGTGCTTGCCATGAAATGTGGCGGCAGCAGACACGAGCACAGTTGGCGATGACAGTGGAGATTCATGAGTAATGTACTAAGGGAATAACCACTATCCTTACACTTATCCAGGCCAAAGCCCTCACATACACCAAGAAATGTATTGGGGAGCAAAGGTGACTGGCATGATAATGACTTCATCACCCCCCCCCCCCCACCCCTTGAATCTGATTGGTTTATACAAATATGGGGCTAGCACCATAATATGTCTCAAGGTGTTTACTTGTATACCCCTCACACACACACAGACACACACAACACTACTCCTACCCCAGGGATGCAGCAGTGGCAAAGATCTCTCTTCACCTCCCTGTGGAGCATCCTGGACCAGTCTGGTGAATGAAGGTGTCCCCGCTGTGAGAAGGTTGCCTTATGAGGACATTGCACTATGAGATAGCAATAGAGTCACAGAAAATGACAACAATGATGGTAGAGAATCATCACCCATGTCCCACACTCAGTCACTGTTTGGTGTCCTCATGGTCATGCTCAGAATGAATATGTTGCTACCAGGATGGAACCAAGTAATCACCAGTCCACAACTCTTCTTCAAGTCATACAAGAGTGAGCAGTTCTATTTGATTGGGTTCTATGACAACCCCCACCCCACTTGCACACCTGAACAATGAACCACCATGGACAATGGTTAGGCCAAAACACTAACTATTACACTATCTATACACCTCCAACATTTCCAGTGAGATAGATACACAATATTAACACATCATTGCACATGCCAGTCAGTCAGTCAGTCAGTCGCAGTTCCAACTTCATGGCAAAGGGTTGCCCCATAATGATCCATTCCTGTGCCAGTGCATATGACACAAAATGCTCCTCACTCCCCATGTGAAAAGTAGAACAGACAGGAGTCTCGACAAACCAACAGTCCGCACGGGTATACTAAGCATAATATCGCTGCCAGAATGCCAACACAAGTCCGCCACGAAAAATACAATTCATCGTCAATGGAAGTGGCAATCACTATAAACCAGCAGCCACACATTACTGCACAAGGCAACCTAGTTAGTTTAGCGACCAGCTAGGTGCCATTTTCCTCAACATGCAGTTTACACTACAAACATTGCACATGTAGTAGGTATTGGACTCCATGTGTTTCTTTTCTGAAATGCAACCATTCAAAGAAAACTAAGATGTCTTGTTAAGGGACGCAGAGGTGTTTCCAAGGCACCAGGGCCAGGTTCTATACTGGCCAAGACCTACTAACACGTCCTAGTCTTGCGTCCTGAGCAACAGGTCCCTGCGGGGTCCTGGCTAGCGTAGTAGGATCGCTGATTCTTCCGAAGTCGGAGAGTATCTGCCTGCATGGTGAGGAACCACCAGTCTGCACACCAATAAGCCAGACATGGTACAACAGATACTCATGCAAACCTCAGGTCCGGTATGACATCACACTGATGTTGGACAACAGGATGCCTTCATCCGACATACAGGACTTCGCGCTGGAGTCACAGCCAGCGAACACAAACAAGCAAGTATGTCTTGTTAAAGGCATAGTTAGTTGCATATCCTTTATAGGATGTTGCAGTCAACACCAGAATTTTTTTTGGTGTGCTGTTGTGATGTCTTGGCAAGTTTATGTTCAGTAGTTTGCCATTGTTTTCTGAACAACCGGCACCCATACCATTTCTCAAAATAACCAATGCAATGCGGTCTGCTGCCAAATCGCCCACAGCTGTGTTTCGAATGTGGGTATGCAGGATCACAAACGTCGTCCGTAACCCCTTCACCATGGAGCCGGCAAAGGCATAGTTGAAAGAGCTAATGGTCTGCACAACAGAATAATCTCAAGAAGAACTGCAAAACATATAAATAAATGGCTACTCCAAGAAAATAATCAAAAGAGTAATCGAAGATAACAAAGTGGGTTGCAGTAGACCCAAGGTAAAACTGATGTAGCACCTTACAGGTGAGTTTGATGGGAAAACTGATGTAGCACCTTACAGGTGAGTTTGACAGGAAAACTGATGTAGCACCTTACAGGTGAGTTTGATAGGAAAACTGATGTAGCACCTTACAGGTGAGTTTGATGGGAAAACTGATGTAGCACCTTACAGGTGAGTTTGACAGGAAAACTGATGTAGCATCTTACAGGTGAGTTTGATAGGAAAAGTGATGAATACGTGACACATACAACATGTGATTGGTAGCGAGGGACACAGGTACAATGAAAAAGAGACTCACTCAAGTAGTAACTAGAAGACCTACAACGAGAACTGCCAAGTTGTTGTTTACTCCATATCACTGTCAGTGTGAAAAAACAGCCTACATAGATGAAGCAGGTCACTCAGTGAGTAAAAGATTATGTGAACATATGTTCAAGAAAGATAGCAACATGGTGAAAGGGTTACAAAAGCAATTCAGAATCCCACATACCAAACTGAAACACAGTTGCAGGCGATTTTGAAGCAGACCATTTGCATTGGTTTTCATACAATGGTATGAGTGTTGGTCATTCAGAAAGCAATGGCAAACTACTGAACTAAACTCTAGTAAATCACAAACAACACTGAGGTTGTTGAGTCGTGTCAAGTCACTTTGTTTTAAACTGTGTTTGAGAACACACAGACAGTGTGCAAAGTGACAAAATGCCTAAAAGAGACAAATTAAGGAATCATCAGAAATGGAGAGGTCAGGCCTGCTCACTATGGCATAAAAACATACTGAGATAGAAACTATTTGGAATAAAACCTTCCTGAACAGATTCTGGGATGGAATCAAGTTTTGTCCAGCACACAGAATACAGGTGGTTATGGTGATAGAATTTCACCTCCACTGACAGATGATGGCAATATTTGGACATAACGTGACCAGATGCATTCAAATTCAAAATGGGTGATTGGATAAAATGTATTTTTTTTCAGTATGACTGATGTTTCATGTTGTATATCAGAGCTTGAAGACTAAGATTGGAAAATTCTTGAAACATTTCTGTTCTCATTGTGACTGTATAAGCCAGCATCGTATTTACACATGTAATGGAAGAGCCACAGAGCTTTCATCAACAGTGGTCTCCTTTCAATTTTCAGACTACAACAAATCTCCACTTGTCTGAATCATAAACGCTTTGGACTGGGGTGATGTTGTAAGCTTACATAAACGAACATATACACACTTTGTATCTCCTCTGCTCAAGATGGGTGTATGTTCTGACAACACATACATGGAAAAATCATACACTGAAAACATTTGTAGTAATATGCACCAACATATTTGGTTTTATAGTAAAGGGAATAAGATATTAGATTTTACATGTGTAAAAATATAATCTGACATCTGACAAACTGTTATAATCAAACCACAATAGAGTATATGCTTATTGCTTGTACACACATCTGTAAACTAATAACAAAACAGTAAAAACAACCATGTCTTATCAAGATGTTGTGCAAACACTACGTCAGAATATCCTGGGCGAAGTCACATGCTGAATGGTATCACAAGTTGAACGATTAAACAATCAGATTATCATTAACTGTCTGCCTTGACAATTGATGTCAGAATTTCAATATGACAATTAACATAGAAAAGACAGAATTTATGACAATTCGACAAACACCAGTGCAATATAATGTAAATATAAAAAGAAAATCATTTAAACAAGTTAGAGGGTACAAGTATCTGGGTAGTGTGTTCACAGAGGATGGAAGACTAGATAGAGAAATTGAAACAAGAATACAGAAAGTAAACAACATCAACTATCAACTAGCACCTATCCTAAGACATCAAAATATCAACATGCATAAAAAAAAAGATGTTGATAGATACTGTATCCCAGCACTGCATTACCAATGTAAGACATGGAAAGTCCTAGAAACACACAAGCGTAAAATCATATCATGTGAGATGAGATACATAAGAAACATACCTGTAAGAACAAGAAGAGACAAAGAGACAAATGAGAAACTAAGAACAAGTATGGGGATAACATCTATTATTAACTCTATAGAACAAAAAAGAATTATATTGTTTGGACATTTAGATAGAATGGAAGAAGATCAACCAGAGGATTTACTGTTCTATGTGAGAATATAGATAGAGATACAGGGCGAGAAAACGAAACAGGAAGAGATGGAATAAATGGTACATTGAAGAAATCAAATACAGCATTAACACAAGCAACAAGACAAGCAACAACAACAAAAACCATAAAATTACATCTACCTCCTCTCTGTGATGCTTCATGGCAAAAAGCAGTCGGACACAAACAGATGATTTTGAAGAAGAATGATCATGAGATATGAAAATCAGAAATTCAGTTGTTCTGTTTCTTGCCATCTTGGTGCTGTTTTACTGTTTATTTTATTGTCCTATTTAAACCATTATATTGCTCTTGCAATCAAACATACATGCACGCACGCAGATGCACACACATGCGTGCATGCACACACATGCAGAGCTCGGAAAGTAAAATATGAAAAGAGAGCTGGGCATCTCACAACATGAATGATTTGACCTTCTGCAAGTACATTCCCTATCAGATGACATCTTGGGAGCAGCATCTGGCACTTGCCCCGACTTTCTCATGAGAATATATGCATCTGTAGCCATCTGGCAAGGTGATACCTAGGCAATTAACAACATAATTATATATGAAAGTATAAATAGTTTATTGATCATGATGTTGAGTGTAAATAAGTGCATACAAGATACATACATTCACATCAATACTAACAGTGTATATTAGCACTTTATAAACTGCATATGAATAAACAATAAATAAATAACACACAGATCGGTAGCGGTCATTAAGGCAAGCCTCACTGAGATAATCAATACTTGTATCATTCATTTTCTTACAGAACAAATCAGATATAATCTAGGAAAATATGATGCCAGTTCTATCACAACCTCAATGCACAGAATTCTACAATGACAAAAAAACAATACTGTATACATTTACTGTTGCATCATGTGTTAGTCAACCAAAGTCTTTAGTTTCCTTGTCATTAGGAATGTCAGCAACAATTCTCAACTGACCCCATTATTCACAGGGTTGTAAATAAAGTGTAAACATGAAAATGAATATCTTAGGCATAAGTGAGATGAGGTGGAAGGGATCGGGTGAAATTATAAGTGATAATAATGAGAGAGATAAAAGAGAAGCCAGGAATACTAACCGGAGATTATAATATAAACAATCTACGCTATGCAGATGACGCAGTAATGATGCTAAAGATCTACAACAATTGTTGGACATTGTAGTAACAGAGAGTGCAAAGAAAGGACTCTCCTTGAATATCAAGAAAACAATAACAGTAGTAACATCAAAGAAAAAGTTGACACCAAAATGTGAAAAGGAAATAGAAAGGAAAATTCTTAACCAAGTGGATAATTTTAAATACCTAGGGATCTTTATAACATCAGATCGAAGATGCGCAACATAGATTAAGAACCGAACAGGGAATTTCAGAAAATGAAAATTATCTTATGCAATAAGTCACTATCATTGAATTTAAGAAAGAGAGTGCTGAAATGCTATATAGAACCTGTTTTATTGTATAGCAGTGAATCTTGGAATGTAAATGAACAAATTAGGAAGAACTTGAAAGCAACAGAGATGTGGTTCCAAAGATGAATTTTGTGAATTCCTTGGACTACCAGAGTAACTAACAATGATTGCCCGAGAGAGGCTAGTGAAACTACAACATTATATACAACATTAAGAAAAAGGACACAGCTTTCTTTGGTCATGTGATGAGAAGAGAGGCATTGGAGAACACCATGTTAACTGGAAAGATAAAGGAGAAATGATGCTGGATGTATTGAGACGGTGGCATGGAGGAATATCATCAGCTGAGTTGATCCAGAACACCAAAGACTGAGATATATGGAGAGACATAAACGCCTAATGCCAGCTGGCAGGGCACTTGATGATGATGATGTAAACAAAGATCTTTATATAACTCTGGGAATATCAAACTCCTTACCAATATGGAAAGAGACATTTTGATTTCCGTGCTCTGCCTCACTTACATGACTTTCACTTCACTGGCACCATACTGTCTTGACAGACGATAGTTTGTGATGGAGTTATACTTCTCCATAGCACAAAGCCTGGGCTGAAATGTACAGACCACGCATTGCCCCATGCAGCATTATCCATGATCCCCCTCTTGGCCTGCCTAGTTTACTCCAGAGGCAACGTAACACCAATTTGGCAAAACAAGACAATACATAATTATGCAAGATAAACAATGTAAAAATATCATAAGGTGCCCTCAGATAGACAAGGGCAGACTATAAAAATAAAATGTATAGCAAAGAACCAAACATATCAGATGCAATGACTACAACTTAACATTTGAGACAATTTAATCATCATATACCAGGAAAACCATCATATGTTCATTTGGTTTCTCCATGCATGATGTTTTGATAATGCAAGGAGTAAGTGACCACTGTATGGTTTCTGATGTGGGATAAAATGGTCAGATCCCTGGCTGTGGCATGGTTCTTTGCTCTGACCATAGGGCTATGGGATGGACCTTGTCTCATAAAATGTGTCAGTCCCAGTAAATGTGCTGCTTCAGTCAGACATCACTCCCAGTAAATGTGCTGCTTCAGTCAGATGTCAGTCCCAGTAAATGTGCTGCTTCAGTCGATATCAGTCCCAGTAAATGTGCTGATTCAGTCATATATCAGTCCCAGTAAATGTGCTGCTTCAGTCAGATGTCAGTCCCAGTAAATGTGCTGCTTCAGTCGATATCAGTCCCAGTAAATGTGCTGATTCAGTCATATATCAGTCCCAGTAAATGTGCTGCTTCAGTCAGATTATCAAATGAAAAGTGCAAATATTGCAGCTATATTGTAAATGACAAAATGAAGTTCACATCACAAAGAAGTATAGTCTAAAGCAAACCAAGATAGAACTAGATCTACAGTCCTCATATATTTTAAGCAATACAATAAATGACACATAAATGTACTCACACAAATGTTTTCAAGAAGCAAGCAGTCTTGCTCGCTTGACCCAGTACATGATACAAATTACTGTACACAGAACAAGGATGAACATGGACATTTGTAAAATGCTAATGACATGGCAAGAGAGCATTGTAATCTGATTATAAAAACACAAAATGCACAGAATGTGGAGCAGCATGTTCTATTGGCATTGTATGTGGGAAGTGTTCAATTGTCTAGTTAAACAGAAACATGATGATAAACTACAGAGAATTTTCTAGACTTCAAAGAAAAGCTAAAGGAAAAGCAAGCACCAAAGACAGTTTAAAAACGTCATCAAAGTTATTTATTCGTCAGATTATCCTCACCACAGAGCGAACCATTTAGTCCATAAGTAATCAGATGCCCTCCTTAGTATCTCCCTCAGCATGCAGTAGTTGACAACACCAGTTCTGCATTGGTTGACTTGTCTTCTGTGTCCCCCTAGATGGCGATCTTGCCTGGCTTCACAGCTCCTGACTTCTTGATCTTGCAATCTGGTCAAGGTGTCCGATTCACAGTCATCACTTGAGTCATTTAATCACCAAGCATATCTGAAGGCATTCAGTATATCAGCCCTAACATATTGTTCATCTACTTTCTACCTTTGCCTGGCCTGCCAGCCTATCAGCCTGTTCATTTCCTGTTAAACCTGCAAGGCTTAATACAAAGGAAGCTGATTTTTGGATCAGGTTTAACCTCAGTGATTTCACCCATTGTCTTCTCAATCCTCATGAGCCTACTCATTGTGTCACTGCATAAACATGTCTAAATAAAAGGTCTTCAGCCATGGCCTCGATAGTCAGGCTATTTGTACAAGGTTTTCTCCCTCTCAAATAAATTATAGCAAACTAGCTATTGTGGAATGGAAAAATAATGCTTAAGAAAGAAAGCCCCCAATATCTAGGTCTTACATTTGATTGCTGTTTAACATGGAAAACATATGGTGAGACAAATCGAACAGACAACAAATGGCAATCATGAAAACTGTTGCTGGTACAACATGGGGAGAAAGTTCTCAAGAAGATTTACACTGGGTGACAGAGGTCAGTTCTTGATTGTAGAATTGCAGCTTTGTAACACCAGCTAAGTCACACCATAACAAAATAATCAAAGTCCAAAATCAAGGAATGCAGATCATTGCAGCATGAAAACAACATCTAGTAATAAATTAGAAAAGATCACATGTCTACAACTTTAGCAAGACAGAAGAGATAGCAGAGCCCAGCAACAAGCAGAAAAATGTAAAAGACTGACAGACCACCTCATGTACCAGAGGTTTAATGGTCTTGAAAGAGAAAGACCATGTGCAAACCAACCTTGCAGAATCTGCAAGAAGAAACATTAGAACAGATCCGATACTCAGCAGATCAACAACTAAACCCATTAATATGGAAATGGACTTCCAGATTGGAACAACAGCGCCTGCCTGAGATGATAGAAAACATTCCTGGTATTGAGAAAAAGTACGTTTAGAATGAATCAGAAAAATACCACTAAACTATATAGAAGAATTATGTAATTCTATTTTTATTACAATCCTGAAGAAATCAGGAGCCTTGGAATGTGATCAATATCAAACAATTAGTATAATGAGCCTCATCTCAAATATTTTGCTAAGAATTATCATGCAAAGAGTTAGGAAGAAAATACAACCCGAAATAGGAGAAGAACAATGTGGGTTTGTAGAAGGGTACAGTAAATCCTGTGTATATGCTGAGAACATTAATTGAACGTTCATTAGAAGTAAACAAAGACTTACATCTTTGCTTTATTGACTACACAAAGGCTTTTGATAAAGTAAGAAATGTCAACATGATGGAGATGCTTGCAGATCTGCAAATTGATGGGAAAGACTTAGACTTTTAAAAAAAAACATATATTGGAAACAACAAGCTGCCATAAGGATTGACAATGAAGTATGTCAATATCAGCCTATTAAGGGAGGTGTGAGACAAGGGTTGTAATGTCTCCAGATCTTTTTTCCCTGTCATTGGGGGACATAACATCAATAACATTAGATATGCGGATGATACAGTATTGATTGCAGACAATGAGCAGGACCTGCAACATTTAGTAGATGCAATTGTTGCACACAATGAACAACTGGGGTTAGAATAAAATTGTAAGAAGACACAGATTATGGTCGTCACTGGGAAGAAGGAAATACCACAATGTAATATACAAGTAAATGGGAATATTCTTAAACAAGTGAATCGGTAAAATTATCTAGGAAGTCATAACATCTGATGGGAGATGCCTTGAAGAGATTAGAACAAGAATTGCCATGGCGAAGTTAGCCTTTTGCAAGATGAAAAACAAACTGACCAATAAAAAGATGTCATTTGTAACGAGAAAAAGAGTGTTGAGGTACTACACAGAACTTGTACTTTTGTATGAATGTGAAGCATGGACAATGAGCAGACAAACTGAAAAACAGCTGATGGCTGTGAAAATGTGGTTTCTGAGGAGAATGCAAAGAATACCACGGACAGACATAAAAACCAATGACCAAGTACTACAGGAGACAAATGAAAATCGTAAATTAATTAGAGAAATTAGATGTAGTCAGTCAAAATTTTTTGGACATGTTATGAGAAGAAATGACTTGGAGAACTTGGTGACAACTGGCAAGATCGAGGGGAAGAGAACAAGGGGAGGACAGAGAAGTAAATACCTGGATGGCTTGGCCACATGGTATGTTCGAGGCAAGAACACAGAGCTGATCCACGGCACTGGTGATCGAGTGAGATGGCAAAACATGTCCTCCCACGCTTACCGGCATGGCACATGATGATGATATAGAAGAATATTTCTCAAGCAGCACCTGGACTCCTGCATATACAGTAATTCTTGTAAACTATTTTATTCTGATATGGAAAGCGCATAACTTTAAACCTGGTTCTGAATCTAAACAGGCAATATGATGTTTACATTTGAAACTACATTCCTAACTATCAAATGTTATAAATTAAATGTGTCAAAAACAATCAAGGATACACTTATTACATTCTCACAAGTTTTCCACACAAACAAAATGTTGAAACATAAGTCTCTCCAAAAGATGAATGTGAATCACCAAATATCCATAAACTGACATGGAGAGTATACCTTTTGATCATCAGAAATGCAAGGATAGGGTATTGTTTCCCAAATTCATAAAAACTCATTTTATACAGATAAAATTTCTTAACAGAAAGTATAATAATTTGTGTAGTATTTCAACATCTAAAAATATTGTCTAGGTAAATAAATATCCAGCACTAACAAGTAGGCAAATTAAGCATTCCTACTGTGCTGTTTACTGGCTCTGTGGCGAAGGGCCTACGAGCAAAATTTGTAATCCTGTATACTGTGTTCGAAACACAGCTGCAGGCGATCTGGAAGCAGACTGCCTTAATCTGGAAGCAGACTGCCTTGATCTGGAAGCAGACTGCCTTGATCTGGAAGCAGACTACCTTGATCTGGAAGCAGACTGCCTTGATCTGGAAGCAGACTGCCTTGATCTGGAAGCAGACTGCCTTAATCTGGAAGCAGACTGCCTTAATCTGGAAGCAGACTGCCTTGATCTAGAAGCAGACTGCCTTAATCTGGAAGCAGACTGCCTTAATCTGGAAGCAGACTGCCTTAATCTGGAAGCAGACTGCCTTAATCTGGAAGCAGACTGCCTTAATGTGGAAGTAGACTGCCTTAATCTGGAAGCAGACTGCCTTAATCTGGAAGCAGACTGCCTTAATCTGGAAGCAGACTGCCTTGTGCTGGTGTTACATACAATGGTATGAGTGTCGGTCGTTCAGAAAGCAATGGTAAACCACTGAATGTAAACGTGTCAAGAAATCACAAGCAACCAAAACATGCTAGGGTTGCCTGCAACGTCCTGTAAAGGACATGTAACAAAACTTAACAACTGTAATATTCTGGTAAAAAGTTACCAACGCAAACATTATAGGTCAGTTTAGCAAAGGCACACATTGATTTTACATGAGCAAGTCATATACTACTGTTAGAGGACCATGAAGAAGTATTACTAAATTTCACCAACTAAAACAGAATATTAAGTACAGTAGGATAAAGTAGAAATTCAGAGCAACTAAAAATTTGATTAGAAAATATGAAACACAAAGGGCTCAAAGACAAGACAAATAGGTTAAAAAAATAAAGCCACTGATAGGATTGTCTCAAGAAGTCTTAATATAAGTCAACATTCCAAGGTAGAAGGGCTGTCTTAAGTATTCTCTATGTAGCTCAATATTCCAAGGTAGAAGAGAAAATTGCACATCACATCAGAATGACTTTCTATAAAACCCAAATTTTGTTATGAAGGCAAGAATGAATATCTGTATAACACATAAGTCAGTTTGTTATATGAAAGTTTATAAAAAATATGACACATTAAAACAATAGAGAGAGTGTGAGATGAGAGAGAGAGAGAGAGAGAAGAGAGAGAGAGAGAGAGAGAGAGAGAGAAGAAAGAGAGAGAGAGAGAGAGAGAGAGAGAGAAGTGAGTGAGCGAGCGTGCGTGCGTGTGTGTGTGTGTGACTGTGTGAGAGTCTGTGAGCGAGTCTGTGAGTGAGTGTGTGTGTGTATGACAGATTGTGTTAGAGGCAAGTGAGAGAGAGAAAGAGAGACAGTGAGAGACAGAGTGAGAGAAAGAGAGAGAGAGAGAGAGAAATTAGGATTTACTGTTACAATTACCAGAAGCAAGAATACCCCTGTAGAATAAAACTTGCAAGTGTTAACATCTAGAATTTGTAAAGCAAACACAGTTAAAAATGATGCAATGTTTCTAGAAACAAAGTGTCTATTTGCAATCGAATTGGCTGGTCACGTGACATCACCGGGACATGCGAGTGACTATATTATCAATTTTTGCTGATCTATTAACGTGTCCTCAGTAGCATAGTGGTAAGTGTCTCTGCCTGTCACGCAGGAGCTCGGGTTTCGATTCCCTGCCTGGGAGGCAATATTTTTTTCCCCATTTTCAGCAAGTAATTAAGTGAAAGTGACTTTTTAATAAAAAATATTAAACATTAGGAACTAAAATATAGAACTGAGAAACTTGAAGCTTGTGAATAAAGAGTGTTCTATGGATCTGCGGAAGCTGCTGGGGGAAGCAGCGACGGTGTGATCGAGTGTCGGAATCAATGGATCCAATAGATGTCTTTGTTTAACATGAATTCTATTTGCCAAATGAAATAATGACCCCAAATTAACCACCTTCTTACTGGCTCAAACTAAATTTGACTAGTGAGCAGCCGCTGTGACATGTTTGTTAACTCCCGCAACTCGATTGCGAATAAAGCTCAGTTTTATTCGCAATTCTATCTGGGATAAGTATAAACTGGCAATGGATTGTTAGATGCAAAAACTTGTCAGTTACTGCTTTCAGAAAGTTTCTACAATTCTCCTCTTATGCCGCATTCCCAGTAATGAATTTTTTTCCTGACAACTGGCAAGGATGATAAACAAATGAAACATACATAACATCAATCTGCAACCTATGAACATTAAGCAAATGAGAAGCAAAGTAGCAAAAAGCTAATGGAATAAACACAACTTTAAATTAACTCTCTACATATGTAGTATTTACCTCAATAGTATAATACTATATACCAGATTGTAGGAGATAGGAAGGGTATACAACATATTCAGTATTTATATGTGCAAAATAAAAAGGATTCTAAGTGACAAAGTAAATAGGTACCGAAACATAACGAGTGACTGTATGATGAGAGATACTAAGAGTTAAGCAAACTGAAACATTAATGATGGTAATTACAACCAGACAGAAGCAATTTAAAAATGAATCAAGATACTGCTGAAGTGTGAGACTGAGGGCATGAATGATGATGATGTATTATATAAGTAGCAATGACTGAAGTGGGAGATTGACACCATGAATGATGACGATGTATTATATAAGCAGCAAAGGCTGCTTGTTTATCAGAAGTACTCACTCCTGTCACAAGATAATACTGTAAGCGTTCCTAGGAGGTGCATTTCTAATAATACATCTAAATTAGCTCTTTAATTAAATCAATCAGAAAGAAACCCTGGTTCATTAGCACAGAGTGTTAACATCAGAAAGGAACCAGTATTCAGGCAAGTCTCAGCATTCAGCCACCTATAATATCCGTATAGGCGGGGTACAAATACGTTGGAAAGAAGGTTTAAACAAATCTGCAAACCATATTCCGTTGGGTTGTGAGGTTCAAAGGAAATGTAACATTTCAGCTGGGTTGTGAGGTTCAACAGGAAATGTAACATTTCAGCTGGAATGTGATTCAACAGGAAATGTAACATTTCAGCTGGAATGTGATTCCAACAGGAAATGTAACATTTCAGCTGGAATGTGAGGTTCAACAGGAAATGTAATAATGACAGTTTGATTAGACATTTGAAATAGTCAAAACTACGGAATGTTCAGAGATTGGGAATAAATGTATTCATATTATAATTTATCAATAACCATAATTAACAAAACTGTGGTCTGATGATTGTTGCTTTGCACCTAATTAATGAGCAAATATTTAACCGTCCACAATGCCTTCAGACAAGGACATTTTTTAACCACATGACCATTAGGTTAGCCAGCTCTATGGCAAAGGGATTACGCACGCAATTCGTAATCTCGCATACTGCATTTAAAACACACCTGTGGGCGATTTGGCATTGGTATGAGTACTGGTTGTTCGGAAAGCAATGGCAAACTATTGAACATAAACTTGCCAAGAAACCACAAACAGTAACAAATGCTGGGGTTTACTGTGACGTCCTGTAAAGGATATGCAACTAACTTTATGAGGTCGACCCAGTGTTACAAAACTGGGACTAGCAAACATTCTGGTGACATTAACCATTTGGTGAAAAAATATGGCCCCGGCAGGAAACCATTAATATGTTGTGATGGCACTGAAACAGATCCTGTACATCTGTTAAGCATGTTGAAGTGCACTGGTGAACAAATAAAGATAGACAGAATAATGATTTTTTTATTAGAGACAGGGGTACAAAAGTAAATGTCCAACAATGGCACAATTTTACGTAACAGCTAAAATGAAAAAATATCTGCAGGCAGTCGAACATTCTTTGAGAGAACAAAACACAAAGAATACTCATCACAAACATCTGTAGGAAACTTTAAAGATTTTTTGGCCACATTATGAGATGATAAAAACTGAAACATACTATAACAAATGGTAAAATTAATTACAAAAGATATATATGGCAGCAGAAAGAGAAGATAGTATATAGTCTGGATCATAGCATGGAGAGATATCACTTAAGCTGACAAATCATGCTAAACAAGTAAAGTTGTGGAGAGACATCATTACCCATACCAGATATCCAGAAACATGATATTTAATAGTGGGCTGGTTAATTTTCCTCACAACATAACTTTAAAACAAAAGAAAAAATATCTTCAAAGATTAAACAACGCTAATTAATAACATTTCTTATTCAACTTTACAAATTCAAACAACTGCAAATCCAGGATTTATGTGAATTATTTAGTATATAAGTTTTGTTTTGTGATGTGATTGTCAATTTAAGTACATCATTCAAAATCCTTCAAAAACTATTCAATTCAATGCACTTTACACTGTAAAATGTATTCTGTGTAGTTTTAAACTTTAGAAGAGACATAAAGAGTGCCAAAAGTATGGAATAACTTTGTGTAACAGGAGTATAAGCAGAAAGTAAGCATAAGAATGAACTTTTGGAAGAAAAGGAAACCACCAAGACTGCATAAATTTCATAAATATTAACAAATAACAATGGTAAACATATTATCTATACATATGAACAGATTTATTAGTATATTAATGAACATCATTTTGGTCAAAACACTGGGCTATAATAAGAACACATGTTTGTGTGGATTTGCATGTCTCATAAACACAGCCACTGTCACATAATGAGTTTACATCCGGGTTCATGTGATGTTCATACATTGTTTGGAGCATTCACTGCTGGACTGCTGTTTGTTCTTCAGTTAGGCAAGAACAAATTTAGAAATGATCTTTTAATTTAATTTTTTTTAAATTTAGAAAAGTTCTAGTGTGCTGAAGCAATTGTGAAATCAAACACCATTATAGTGAGTTCAACAGCTGAGTGGCTGATCTTTAATATTCACTAAACAAACACCAGCTGAGTGGTATTCAGATCTTTATTATTAGTTGTTCCAACATGTGCTGTATATAGCACTCAGTAAACATGTATAAGATCTTTCACACTCTATAAACATGTGCTATATTTAAAACTCAATAAATATATGCTACATTTATCTCTCCATAAAATGTGCTATATTTACCTCCCTATAGATGTTGTTAAATCTCATCATCATCATCAAGTGTCTTGCTGACTGGCACGGACAACCATGCTTCTCCACATCTTGTGATCAACAATATACATTCATTATTTTACTAACACTCTTTCATGCCACGACACAAGGCTGTCCAGAATTTTCTTTTGCCGTCTTCCTTTACCAATATTTTCATAAATCTTTCCAGCTGCCATGACATGTCCAAGTTTCTGTCTTTTCATAATGTGCTATATTTATCTCTCTTTACACATATGCATGTACACACATATATATATAAATAGAAGCATGTGCTATATCTATAGCTCTATAAATGTGTTTTATTCATCTCCAAGGTATATACTCTGAAATATTCACACCATGAGTCTAGCAATACTTCCTTCCTGCCATCATCTGTGCGAAAGTATGTACATGGTAACATTCACAATATGGCATTCTGGTAATAATGATCAATTGAGTGGAAGGGATTAAATAACCATAATCATTTTGCTGGTTTCAAGAAAATGTAAGTCTTGAAACAACAACACGCTAGTTATGTTAACATGTTTATATCTTTTTTTCTATAACTCTGAAATGTGCTGAAGTTTCATCCCAATCAAGCAAGCAATGTGAACAAAGAGACCTCACAGAAATACAACAGAATGCAAAACTTTGCAACAAAACACAGATACAGACAAATGCCCACATTGCTAAACGAATCTACTATTTTATTTATTATCTATTATAGGGACATTTTAAAAGATGTTTTTCCTAACAATAATACATATTCACTTTCTTTATCTTTTTTGAGGTTTGGGTGAGGGTATATTACACATACTTTAGGCTGTTAAACATAGCATTTACCAGAAGAGAATATTTGTATTTATTAAACTTAATCAGCAATTTTAATTGGTGTAATACTTTGATTGCGAGACTTCCAGCAGGGTAATATCCTCCATTAGTAAAAGTATTTTATTAGTTTTGCTTAAAATATCATAGCTAACTTTGAAAATGTTAACCATTCATTCATTCATTTTGGCCTTTGTGTTCTGTGCATGTGGAAGATCCTTTCTTTAAAAGAAAAATATTTGACATATAATTAAACCAAAGTACGTAGATGCTATCTTGAATTGAGCATATTTTTGGCATGGTATACATACATAAAGGTGTCAACATGACCAACACAAGAGAATGGAACAAGAATTTGCATCATGTAGCAACATGAGAATTGTTTAAATGCTAGCAGTAGCTATACAAAAAAACTGTCAAATAGTCAGCAAGCAGAAGCTGTGTAAGCACTCTGATACAGTATCAAGAACAACATAAATATAGCATAGAGTTACAAGTAGTGATAATAGATAGTCTATCTGTGGTGTTTTGAATAACAGAAACAAAAATTACAAATAACACAAGCACTTGCCAGATTCTAACAAACTCTCAGAAAGACTGTAACACACCAAGGCCAACTCAGGAAGAGGACAACTGACTAATGACCCATAAATCCCCTCTAGTGATTGAGTAAAGTAAGCAGTGAGGCCTTTTATCATTTCATTAAGGAAACTAGATATAGTGATATGCCCATATTTTAGGTGACCAATAGGCACACATGGAGTAATAAGGTTGGGATCACACAGGCATGACTTGACTCCATCCAGATAAATCTCCGATTTTTTTTTGGGGGGGTTGCATATCCCGTACAGGACGTTGCAGTCAACACCAGCATCTTTCTCAGTAGTTTGCCATTGCTTTCTGAGCGACCAGCTCACATACCCCCGAAAGCAACCAACGCGACACGATCCGCTAAGACTGGGTCAACCCAGACCATGAGGATCAGGAATAAAATCTGGCCATTACTGTGTTGCCAGGCAAGCACAATAGCCACTATGATCCAATGGTACTGTGTTTAAAATACATCCAAATCAATGATCAATAATATATACAATGATCAATCACATATACAAATAAGACCTACAGGGAACACCGATCAAGAACAAATGCAAGAAAAGTTATAGTAATCAGATTTCTCTGGAGCCAACTCAAAGTAATGTGCCACCTTTTAAAGAAGACAAACACTGAACCTATGGATATTGAACTCACAGAAAAACACAAGAATAGCAATTCAATGTATACTAAATGGCTGTTCCAGCTGTACCTAAGAAAAGCAACAAGGATCCTATCATCAGCTAAAACAACATTTCAAATCAAACTCTATGATGGTCCGGGACCCTGAATGGGACCACAGTCTTCATTAGCAGTTCACGCGCTCACTGTTCACATGCAAGGTCACAACTAAAAAATGAAAATAGAAGGATACTGATTTGTGCACAAGTCAATCTCCATTACAACTAGACCTGAGGGATGGCCTTGAATTGTAATTATAATAATGAAAATGCTTGCTCTATTTCTGATCACCTGATGACCAAAAACAGACAAGTCAATAATTCTTCCATGAGCAGTCATTCATTCATTTATATGTGTAGGAAAACACAGACAAGTAGGTCATCAAGAGTAATTACACATCCAAGGGAAGACAATTCTTATTGGAAATCTAATATGAGGCAGATAACACAGTGTGCATACATTGTGAAAGGTGGGGAGGGAGGGAGGGGGAAGATATCTGTGGTGAAGCGATTAAGCCGTACGCCTCAAACCCTGAAGGTCAAGCATTTGTTTTTGGACTCCGTCATTCGGTCCTTGAGAAGAGTGTTTACAGAGACCTCTGGGGATTGTCGCGGAAGCTAAGGAATTCATGCTTTAGGGAGTCAGCTGCTCTGCAGAGAGCAATCAAGCCAAATAGGATAAAACCCGGTGCAATGAAGTCAATCCTCTTGGTTTTTTTTTTTATGTACACACATTTACAACCCTTTTTTCTATAATGTTGAACACTAATTGTAACCACAAAGTGAAACAATACTTATGATACATTTCAAGTCTACTGCAATTTATTTCACAAAAATTATAAAATACATTTGCTTGTGCAAAGATCATCATTATTGGCAATCCAGCAGAGATGCACATATTGTTAAGTACTCCTCTGGCAATGAAGAGTGCTTATATATAGACATATCTGTGAACACACCAAACTAAATTTAAAAAGTAAAAAGAACAATTATGAACAGAAAGACATTGCTCATGTACATTATACTCTCTGGTATCTAATACAATTATAACAAAGTCAGTCAGTACCACCACAAATAAATCACTAGATGGCAAGAAGAGCACTACAAACAATTAACTCTGCAGATCTCATCTATTACAGGCACTTCAAGAGATTGCTATCTAAATGTTCCACTTGTTTCTCAACTGGTAACTTAATGTCACAGACTTCTCACTTCTTTCTGGACTTTATGGATGCAGAATACCACAGCATTTGCTGTATTTGCATCATATGATTTCCCCGTAGCCAGATAGAGTGGAATTTGTTGAAATGTGTCCATCAAGACAGATCAGCAAAATTGTTCCATGCTCCGCAGCTCAATGATGTGGTATAAGGCATCTTTCACGTCAGGATCCATGTGACCCTGTTATGTCAAATGAAATAGCAACATGAATGTTAAAATATTATAATCATTCCTCGAGACTAAAGAAAACTTAATGCTGCTGTGTGTGTCAGCACTGTGTGTCAGCACTGTGTGTCAGCACTGTGTGTTTGCTAATGAAGAAGTACTAGCCTACAAACAGTATATGGAGGTGGGAGCTGGCTGTCATAACATAGGAGCAATGTAATCATGTCAAGATAATCACATGACAGACACTACCATAGGGTTATGTATTTTATGACTTTCAACAGCCAACACATTTTTGTGAAGTGAACAATTTACACACAGCCCGTTCTTTTTTTGCTCGGGTTCAAAAAGATTAGGCACCTGCCCCACCAGCCAGAGATTGGGAATGGAATGGGGGTGGGAAGAATATATTGGTTCTGGGCTACTTTGAGAAAACTGAGAATATCCTAATGTGGATTTGTGCTTGGGACTAAAGTTGATGCTGTAATTTTGAGCCACTACAGCCACCATTCACTAAGTCTTGATAGGTTATACACAATACCAGCATGAGCATTCATGAAAATGTAAATCTAGCAGCAGATAAGATAAGATGTCCACAAACATGTCTGTTACCAGTCAAGAGTTCAGTCAAGTAAAGCTCCCTGCAGTACTTCCACAACCACTGACACAGGCCCAGGAATGACTATAACAATCACACACATATATCTGGAGGTCAGCTTGGCTGGTTGTAAAAGAGCACTTGCTCTTAAACTTCCAGTGTGCTGTTGCCAAGGTAGCAGGTTCAACCCCTACACCAGTAATGTGGAGTAAAATGTTGACTTCTCGTCCTTCACTTGGGGTCATAAATGAAAAGTACCTCCAAAAAAAAACCACAACACCCGCCCCACACACCCGCCCACCCACCACACACACACACCCCACACATACACACATATATATATATATATATCTCTCTAGTGAGTTACCTGTACTGCACTGAGTAAATGAGTTCTGTAGGTAGTCACTGTGTCTTCATGCTTCTTCTCCCATTCCTGAAGGAGATATAACAAATATTCAACATCCCAGGTCATAATAAATATTTCTTCTTTTGATTTTTCACTTTAAATGTATCTGCAATGCTGTCTCTCCTTTAGACTTCACTGTTTTTGTTAGTTCAATAAATATATCTATTGAAGAACATTTAAAAGCATCAATTTTATTTCTGTCCTTGTTTGCTTCCCTCTTTCTATATGGCTTTCATTCTATCCTAATATGTAGTAGAAATATGATTTGATGGCCCAATATACTGGGCATAGTGGGCTTGTTGGTGTAATGGCTAGGACATCATGCTCACAATGATATGAACGTCAATGAAAGATTGGCCACAATCAGGCCTACAAAGTGTCATGGTCCAAGCACTTCACATATTCACAGCATGTCCCTGCAAAGGGACTTTTTTGTGTTTTGTTGCTTATCTACTGAGCATCTCACGAGCTTGTCTGCCCGCCCAGTGATCATGTGTTTTGTTGCTTATCTACTGAGCATCTCACGAGCTTGTCTGCCCACCCAGTGATCATGTGTTTTGTTGCTTATCTACTGAGCATCTCACGAGCTTGTCTGCTGGCCCAGTGGTCATGTGTTTTGTTGCTTATCTACTGAGCATCTCACGAGCTTGTCTGCTGGCCCAGTGGTCATGTGTTTTGTTGCTTATCTACTGAGCATCTCACGAGCTTGTCTGCTGGCCCAGTGGTCATGTGTTTTGTTGCTTATCTACTGAGCATCTCATGAGCTTGTCTGCTGGCCCAGTGGTAATGTGTTTTGTTGCTTATCTACTGAGCATCTCATGAGCTTGTCTGCTGGCCCAGTGGCCATGTGTTTTGTTGCTTATCTACTGAGCATCTCATGAGCTTGTCTGCCTATCCAGTGGTCACATGACTGAATCCCGGTCAAAGTAGGGATATTGTTTTTTAAACTGACCTGGTGTCGCACTTCAACCCAGTCTAAAATTGGTACCAGGAAATATCATGGGAAGTAAAGGCAGCCTGCATGATACTGACCACATTGTCAACAGAGTATTAATTGGTCCATACAAATATGGGGCTAGCAACATATGCCCAGTATGGATCAAGGCACGGATAAGAGTCCTTTACTTTTACTTACCCAACCTGGACATAGACGCAGTTACAGGGTTGTGAGTTGCTGAAGCTTTACTTTTACTTACCCAACCTGGACATAGACGCAGTTACAGGGTTGTGAGTTGCTGAAGCTTTACTTTTACTTACCCAACCTGGACATAGACGCAGTTACAGGGTTGTGAGTTGCTGAAGCTTTACTTTTACTTACCCAACCTGGACATAGACGCAGTTACAGGGTTGTGAGTTGCTGAAGCACAAACAGCGTATTACCTCTAGTCTGGATAAAGTTTCACTGCACTGTGGGCACTCCCAACGTCTTTAATGATAGGATAATGCTGCTCCTCAGACCACGGAGGCCATGTCCTCCCCTCCCACTAATATTACGGCTACACAAATGTCACCAATGCACAATTTTATAACAAATAATTTTTAAATATGTAAACTAACCTCGACTTCTTTTGTAAGCTGTGCAATCTGTTTCTTGAGATTCGTAACTTCTTCCTTGTCTTTCAAAACATCACCATTTTTATCACTCTCGTCGTCATCACCGACTCCGTTTCTGTTAAACTCACTTGAGACAATTTTAGCTTTACACTGTTCCAAGTTATCTTCAAGATCTTTCACCTGCGGGCAAAGCAGACATGACATGATATATTTAATGGCTGAATTAATCATTCTCTAAAAGTATTTGAGAGTTTGGGAAAATGCAATCATGGCCCCATCACCATAGGAAAGGAAAATCCCAACTGAACCTCCAAGTGGTAGAGGATGGGAAACACATCACAGTGTGATAAACGCAGCCCTGAGGACCGAGTATCACCTGGATAAGTAGACAACTCTGCAGCTGAGCAGAGTACTTGTCCTGACAATGGGAAATGGCTGACTAAGGCAGAGATAAAATACCCCTATGTGGATGTGGAAGACAAGGGCAAAAGAACACATCTTCCAGAGATTTCAAGCTTTCTTTGGTCATGTGATGAGAAGATGGAAATAGAGAACATCATGACAACTGGAAAAATCAGTGGGAAAAGAGGCAGACCAAAATAAATGATGCTGGATAAATTGAGGCATAGAGGAATATCATCAGCAGAGTTAATCCAGAACCCAAAGATGGAGATCTATGGAGAGACACAAAAACCTACGCCAGGTGGCAAGGCACGTGATGATGAGGTATCAGACAGATATAACAGATTTTATGATTTATGTTAAGTCTTAAGAATAAAGGCAGAGATAGGAAAGGCAAACTTAAGCATCTGAAGGTGTTTTTTTTTTTTTAATCACAAGGAAATCTTTCAAATAATAAACAATTTATCACTGAACACTTGTGGAAACTATATGTCAAGATTAGGAAGGAAGGACAATTGAAAGTTTTTTTGTTTTTTTTTTGCATATCCCTTACAGGATGTTGCAGCTGCTGTTGATGCACTAGGCAAGATTACGCTCAGTAGTTTGCCACTGCTTTCTGAGCAATCAACTCACATACCCCGTAAGTTACCAACACGACGAGAACTGCTACAGATTCTCGTGCAGGTTACATTACTCACGAGAATATACAGGATTACGGAAAAAGATGTTAACACCTAGGCCAGGGAGACCGGCAAATTGTATGTACGAAACACATGCAACATATCTTTATAAAAACTTAGTTGCATATCCTTTATAGACGTAGCAGTCAACCCCAGCATGTTTTGGTTGTTCATTATTCCTGAGCAAGTTTAAAGTTTACGTTCAGTAGTTTGCCATTGCTTTCTGAACGACCAGCACCCATACCATTTAATAAAAAACCAACACATTGTGTTTCAAACGTGGTATGCGGGATTACTAAATACTGCTGAACACTGACATCAAACCAGGACAGTAGTGGATGGTACACTTGATTACAGACACAGCTGTTACAGGTTCAATTCCCAGCAGTGTTGGGTTTTGTTTTAACTGCTATAACTCTGAGTTGACTCAACATCACAACATCAGCAGCAGAGAGATCTCTGGACAGTAAAAGTGGCCAACCATCCTAACACCTTTATGTGTCATTCAACCATGGAATGTTTGGGCCTAGCACCTAACCTTTGTGTCATTCTGTCATCTACTTGTCTATAGTACCTTGCGGTGTAGGACAGGGGTGTCTTAGCCTGGGGAATTAAGGCTGCCTGGCTAGTGCAGTCGCTGTGAACTGTGCAGGCTAGGGTTTCCTTTTTTCCCCCAACATAAATAAATCCACACCTTACCTTCGGGTCTCCCGAAGAGGAGTCTGGCATTTTACCCACTCGGCCAGGCGCTCCTGTATCATTCAACCATGGAATATATACGAGTTATCAACCACCTAAGCCCTTGCGAGTCATTGGATCATGGAATATATAAAAGTATCCAACCATCCTGACTCTTGCATGACATACGTACTATTGGATATATGGGCCTACAATATTATGTGCATGTAAAAAGGCACTTATATATTTTAACAACCACAATTAAGTGTAATGTAAATCATACAGTAAGTCAAGGACCCTCATGCATACCTTAAACACACTGGGCATATGGTGCTGGCTCAATATTTGTTATAGACTAATCAGAACTCAAAGGATCATGTGATCAGTATCACATGACCTACGTTTATAATGGAACCCTTGCTAGGCTAGGTCGACTAGGAGTCCAGGTCGGTTTTAATAAGTCTGCCTTAATGGGGATTTAAGCATATGACCACTGGGCCAGCAGCGAACATACTAGCCATTGCATTACCGTGGTCCCACAATTAAGTTTAATACCTACTGAACTGTCCTGTCTCACACGCAGCTTAAATTAATGTATACATACTCTAACACTTCTGCTTTATGGTCAGAAAGATAGGCAGAGAGGATGAGAGAGAGTAGTACTAGCTTGAGAAGGGGGAGAAAACAGAGAGAGAGAGAGAGAGAGAGAGAGAGAGAGAGAGAGAGAGAGAGAGAGAGAGAGAGAGAGAGAGAGAGAGAGAGAGAGAGAGAGAGAGAGAGAGAGAGAAATAGAAATAAAGGCACCAAAAAAAAGAACCACGCACACACACACACACACAGAGACAGACAGACAGACAGAGACAGACAGAGAGGAGAGAGAGAGAGAGATGGTAGAAGGGGGAATCGGACAAACTACATACTTTATTTTCTGTAGCAACAATGTGTCTGGACAGTCCATTGACTACATCCTCCAGATCTTGTCTCTCTTTCTCCAGCTGCTGTTTCTCAGCCATCAGTTGCTTCAGTGTTATTTCAGGAGCTTCTGTTTCAGTTCCTCTCACTGAGTCAGTATCCAACTTCACTTCATTGTTGTTAGAGATTTGCTGCTCTAGGGTCTCTTTATCCCTTAGCAATTCAGCAAATTCCATTTCTAACTGTAAATTTGTACAAGTGAAATATACATTAAAAAAGTCTCTCTCTCTCTCAAAATATAAAGAAAAATACAAAATAACAAAATTGCAAAATATAAAGTTATATTATATTAGGAGTTAAATTTAATACATTGGGGTTTGCACAATGAACAATACTACAGTAAATGAATGAAATTATCTAATTTGTTAATCAATAAACTCAGAGGCTCTGATCATCAGCAGAGTTGACCCAAATCAAGGGCCAACATCTAGAAAGACATGAATGCCTATGCCAGTTGGCAAAGCACATAATAATGATGATGATGATGAAGTATGGGTCTGGGTTTCCACACATCCTTTTGGAACCCTGATTTCTTAAGCAAATATCAATTCTATCATTCACAACTTTTACATTATTAGAGCTTCTTAATAAGAATTATTAAAAGAAGTAACTTTAACTATGGGGTTAAAAGAATTAAACAATTTATATAACATTTAAAAAAAACACAGTTCTCAAGCCAATTTAGCTCTTTCTCCACAAGAAAATTATTTTAAAAATAATACATGTCTGGGATGGAAGGAGTTAATGAAATAATTACAATAGCACTGGTCAATGAAACAACGAGACAGGATTTCAAACATATTATTGCAAAGTTTTATTTGTTTCTTGGCTTTAGAGAAGTGGAGAAATAAGTAAAGAAATAAAGAAACTTGACCCTCTAACTTTAAACCTTGAAAACAAAATCTCAAAGTATACTATATTTTAAATAACACCAATTACAACAAGGCAACTACAAGAAAATCAGGCAAATACATCTTCAATTATTTCATTAGTAACTAAAGAGCAACAAGGCTTTACACAGCCAGCCATGCATGCATACATGCACACACACTTGAAGAACTTAAGTTGAACTGCAAATGTTAAAAAGAATACTAAAAATTACTATTCAGTTGTGGTACAATAGTGGTTAGTGCACTTATTTATCAAGACAGCAGTCCGGGTTAAATCCCCAGCAATGGTAGGATGATTATTTCCAACCAATAAAACTCTGGGGTTCACCAAGTCTCATTAAATGGGTACTAGATGATTTTCAGAATTATCGGGGAAGGAAAGGCAGCGAGGAAACTAGCCCATTTCCCCTCATTATGTAATAGCCTAAAATATGTGAAAGTCTAATGTTTCACCCACTAACGTAATATCAGCTATGGAATTACAATTTTCTTTTCCCAAATATAAATAGAATGTTGTTGAAGATGGGTATTTTGTAAATGAATGGGGAAATAAATATTCAAAAACTGAAACAAAAGATAGTTTCAGCCTTATAGAAATTCATTTGTTGGCAAAAATCTAATAAACGAATGTCTTCAGACAGGGACATGTTTGTTAAATTTAAAGAACTAATCACATTAAAGGAAAATCTCTTCAAAAAAAATGTACAGTACTAAAGTGCCTCAGCAGAGGTGAGATCTCTTAGAAATTAATAACATGTCAATTTGGATTACCCCTTATAAATTTAGCTTTTAAACTTGGTATGTGTGTGTGCCCTGGGGCAGGGATGAAGGGAAGTTTGGAGGACAACACAAAAACTAATTACATGTGGTGTCTTTCAGTTTCCAGAATTAACGTCTGCAAATGTACACTTGTCACAGTTTCAGGAACAGAATTATTTAAATTATGTGCCTCTTTTTACAAGGACAATCTAACAGGGATGCATTAGAAAGTGTGGGAAAGAAGAAAGCATGAGAATCAACAAACTATCAAATAACTACCTGACTGTATTCAAGCTGAAGTGCTTCATGCTGCTGACAGACAGGCTCCATTTCCTCTAGGTCAGCAATAAGCTGGTCTCTTTGCCCAGTCAACTGATTAACTGACTCATTCAGGCTCTGAACCTCTTCCAAGAGAATATTATGATCATGCTGAATAGAAAGGGACATGATTACACAATCAGAGAAACTAGTTTACCATACACAAAATGCAGAATACTTTAATGTCCATTAGGATGAAACATGCATTTTCCCATTTGTTTATGTCTCGAGTGTGAGTGTCTGGGTGAAATGGAGTTTGGACTACACAACAGAGTTCGTTTATATGATTCCAGACTTCCTTTGATGTTTCATCAATCCCTGGTGGTGATAAGTAAGCCTAACATGACTTTCAGAATGAGAGACTTGGAAGCCAGACATGAGCGGCACATTGGGAGAAAGATGGGTCTCATCTACCAACACAGAACAGGCATAATTAGCTGTCGAGCTCTGATACATATGTTGGGGGAAGGATCTTAGCATCTATGGACTGGTCCGTAGTCCTGGGATGATACCCCAACAGATAACTAAATAACTAGCTAAATAACCTACAATCTACTTGTAGAGACACATAAATACTCATGGATGTGGCAATACACACACAAACACTGAGCCGACAAAACCACACACACTGAGCCGACAAAACCACACACACACACAAACACTGAGCCGACAAAACCACACACACTGAGCTGACAAAACCACACACACTGAGCTGACAAAACCACACACACTGAGCCGACAAAACCACATACACACACACACAAACACTGAGCCGACAAAACCAATCAGGCACCAGTATGGTGTGATCAATGCCACTGTGGAACGCTGAGGGTAGAGTGCAGGTCATGTAGTTTTCATTACACTGGATAAAAACAGTAACATAATAGAAATAACAATGCCAGTATCAATGCTAGGCAGTTTAATGTCCCAGTAGTAATCCAACAGCACTGGTAATCTGACAGCACTGGTAATCTGACAGCACTGGTAATCTGACCGCACTGGTTATTAAGTCACCTTACATGCCATCAGCCAGAATCTGAGGTGAGGGGATGGTGAATGCGGTTCACAATCCTGCATACGTTTAAAATCAGCTGCAAGTAATTTGGAAGCAGACTGTCTTGTGTTGATTTTTAACAATGGTATGAGTGTTGGTCATTCAGAAATCAATGGCAAACTACTGGATGTAAACTTGTCTAGTAAATTACAAGCAGTCAAAAATTGCTAGGGTTGATTGTGACCTCCTGTAAAGGTCATGCTACCAAGTTTAACATGCCGTATGGTGAAGCACTCAAAATCCACAAATCTGTTTTTTGTGTGTGTGCCTGATGAGTGTGAGAGGAATGTCATTAAAGCATCACGTTTTCTTCTTCTGCTGCCATTTATCTTCCAATGGATCATAGGGCCTCAACCAACTCATGCGTGCATTAAATGCTTGTCCACAAGAAAGCTTGTTCACAAGAAAGCCTGTTCATTCATTAGTTTATGTCAATGGCAGCTCTTAACCTCTCCAGAATAATTCTGTTTAATATTTTCCCATACACTAACAGCAGTATTATTATTCTAACTTTTGCACTCCTGTAGGACCCCTTTCTTTGGCAGCGTCGCCAGATATCCTTCCCTCCAGTCTGCTGGCATTTCTTCAGTATCTCAGGGTCAACTAAATAATTTATGCAATAATTCATTTAATGTGTTTATATCGGCTGTAATAGTTTTGTTGCAAAATGGCAGGCATTGCACCATTTTCACCTAGAGTGTGATCAGATGCACGAGGCATGTATCTGTATCTCATCTCATCTCATCATGTTCCTCTTGTACCTTGCGGTGTCGAGGTGAAGTATAAACTTCGTGAGAGTGCCCGATTATGGGCTTCATATATCGACATTCCCATGGATTCTGCTATTCCCTCAGTCCAACGTTTACGTGGTCGGCCTCTACCTCTGTTTCCATCTGGTCTGTACATCATTGCTTGTTGTGGCATGCTGTTGACTGGTAACCTACTTGCATGGCCAAACCATTTGACTTGACTATGTATCTGTATATTACTTGAAAATCCATTGTATGTTCACAGTTGTGATGTCAAGTTTCTGAGATGTTTGCATGTGGCAACAGAATATCTATGCAATCACATCACAAGCACCTATGGGAAAGACTTAGTGGTACACTCACGTAGTTTCATAGAAAGGTTCTTTAGTAAAGATGTATAGTCATAATGGATAGTGCTCCTGAGGAAAACTACATTGCTTAGTGCAATAGCCATAAGGTGACATGAAAATGTAATATACAAGTAAATGGGAATACTCTTAAACAAGTGAACTGGTACAATTACCTCAGAACAGTCATAACATCTGATGGGAGATGCCTTGAAGAGATTAGAACAAGACTCATCATGGTGAAGGTAATCTTTTGCAAGATGGAAAACATACTGACCAATAAAAAGAATAAGGAAAATGCAAAGAATACCATGGACAGAAAAACCAATGACCAAGTCCTATAAGAAACAAATGAAAACAGTAAACTAATTAGAGAAACTAGATGTAAAGCGTCACAATTTTTTGGACACATTATGAGAAGAAATCAACTGGAGAATTTGGTGACAACTGGCAAGATTGAGGGGAAAAGAACAAGAGGAAGGCAGAGAAGTAAATACCTGGATGGCATGGCCACGTGGTATAGTCGAGACAAGAACACAGAGCCAACCCAGGACCCTGGTGATCGAGTGAGATGGCAAAACATGACCGCCCACGTTTATCAGTTTGGCACATGATCGTGAAGATGACATGAAAATTACTAACATCCATGGATGTCCACTGACTTCTGCCCTCATTCAACTCGGCAGTACATCAGGTTGCAACAGAAATATGTGCATAACTGTGATCTGCTAATAAACCAGGGTAACATATTTGAAGAAAAGAGTAAGGGTAAAAAAGTAATCTATAGTGTGTGTTTTTTTTGTTGCCTCAATATAAAATTCAATATCTCAGTAACCAATTGAGGGAAAATGATGAGATTTAGCATATAACCTTATAATTATGTCCACCCAACAAAAATTTTTTTGTTCTGGAGATTGTACAGCAGATTTCAATGTTTGGTTATATGCGGTATATATTTTTTTTCCCCCCGCACTCATTCCATCATTTTAAGAGTATTACCGTTTCAACAAGACACACCCCCAAATTTTTGAAATTTGTCTGCGCGGTTTTGCTTTTGGCAGACTGAGGGAATTTATATGGGGTAGGTTCAGAGGTGTCGTCAAACTGTGGGTTCTTTCATGAAACGTGATTATATAAATAAACTAGCTGGCTCGGCCCGGCTCCTGGCGGGGATCTATCTATCTATCTATCTATCTATCTATCTATCTATATCTATCTATCTGCCTGCCTGCCTGCCCATCCATCTCTCTCTCTGTCTCTCCCTATCTATCTATCTATCTATCTATCTAATCTATCTACCTGCCTGCCTGCCTGCCTGCCGGCCGACCGACCGATCTACCAATATCTATCTATCTATCTTTCTATCTATCTATCTGGCTAGCTGGCTATCTATCTATCTATCTATCTACCTGCCGGCCTGCCTGCCTGCTGGCCGACCGACCGACCAACCGATATCTATCTATCTATCTATCTATCTATCTATCTTTCTATCTATCTGGCTAGCTGGCTATCTATCTATCTATCTATCTATCTATCTAATCTATCTACCTGCCTGCCTGCTGGCCGGTCGACTGACCTACCGATATCTATCTATCTATCTATCTATCTTTCTATCTATCTGGCTATCTATCTATCTTTCTATCTATCTGGCTATCTATCTATCTATCTATCTAATCTATCCACCTGCCTGCCTGCCTGCCTGCCTGCTGGCCGACCGACCGACAAACCGATATCTATCTATCTATCTATCTGGCTATCTATCTATCTGTCTATCTATCTATCTATCTATCTATCTATCTATCTGCCTGCCTGCTGGCCGACCTACCGATATCTATCTATCTATCTATCTATCTATCTGCCTGCCTGCTGGCCGACCTACCGATATCTATCTATCTATCTATCTATCTAGCTAGCTAGCCGGCTGGCTGGCTATCTATCTATCTACCTATCTATCTAATCTATCTACTTGCCTGCCTGCCGGCCGACCTACCGATATCTATCTATCTATCTGGCTAGCTGGCTATCTATCTATCTATCTATCTATCTATCTAATCTACCTACCTGCCTGCCTGCCTGCCGGCCGACCAACCGACCGACTCACCCACCCAGTCAGCCAGCCATCCACCCACCCACCAACCTTTCTGCCTACCTACCTACCTACCTACCTTTCTGTCTGTCTGTCTGTCCGCGCTATTAAATATTGATAAAAGTTACTGGAAAAAACGTCAGAACCGTGTGATGAAAGAGGAAGAGGACTATTGGAGAAAGGATGGATTGAATTTTATGCAACCGAGAGCAATCATCAACCTACTGGAATCGTCCGACACAGATTAAGGTATGAGCAGATCGCAGACCTTAATCTACGTACACACTTACTGGGATATTTTGCTCCAACTATTCAGACGAATTGCAGGCCCTAAACATTACAGCATCAGCATCAGCTGAAGAAACAAGAAGGCAATGAAAAATAAGGTAAGAAATATATTCCTTCTACTTTCCTGTTAATTTACAAATTATTTACCCCGTGCCTCTGTAAATTCTCTGTCTTTACTAATATTACACATTGCACCCCTCTCGGGATTCTCCGTGGTGAAGTGGTCAAGCCGTCTGACTCGGGCTCCGAAGGTTGTATGTTCGATTCCGGGCCGCGTCCTTCATTTCACGAGTGCATTTTTTCGGAGACTCCCGAGGGTCGTCGCTGGAGCTACGGAGTCCGTGCTTTGTGCGACGCTTTCCGCACTGCAGAAAGAAACTGAGCCATATGGGATAAACACCCGGTGCAATGCAGCCGACCCTGTCGATTTTAAGCTAATTCTTTCATTGCACCCACTCTCATACGAATCCGGATACGCCTTTGTGTGTCAACAGAATTGACATGTCTCACATTACCATAAAAATAACTTCGTTAGCGAGAAATCACTAGTTGTTCAGCAAAAGATCAAAGGAATGTCACCGCTTTCAATGATTTAAGTTGTTTTTGGACCTTTCAAAGACATATTCCTTGGGTGGGGGTAAATATAAGACGGCTGGAAAAATTTCATAACGATGCAACAGACAGTTTTCAAAATAATTGATCGTGAATTATGGCATTAATTTCCGGACAGACTATAGCTTTAAATTATCTGTCTAAAGTTTTGAAAGATTTTTCTTAAACAGCCATGACAGCAAGAAACGAAAGACAAATTCTCCTCCTACTTCTATCAGTTGTTTTAGATGACATGAAATGATTTATTCACATTTGGCTTGTGTGTAGTAGATGAGAAAGTAGTTTGTAATAATTGTACAGATGCATTGTGATTGTTGCACACGTCTACTTAGAGAAATTCTAGAACTATGCAGTATCACATGGCATCCAACCAGCAGCTATTGGCATTCAAGGGGCATCCTGGGACACCACAGCCATAGGAATAGAAAGATTGTACAGGAAGGCCCCGGTTAACGTTGGGGTTACGTTCTTGGAAAGTGCAAACTTTAAGTGAAACGATGTATAGCGAAACACTATTTCCCATAGAATTAAAGGAAATGCAGTGTATTATGTAATGTTTATTTTGATGGTTGTTGATATTTATTTGCTAATAGAGGTGGGTTGGAGGGCGAGTGGTAGAGTTATTGGGACGTTGAGGCATTAAAACCACGATTCGCTCCAAAACTATTATCAGCACTACTAGTACTGCTCTCACCCGCTTTCTTAGCTAGATCTTCATAGAGAGACTTTCTCTAGGATAACCATCTTGCTCACCGGCATAGTCCGTTGGTTCTGGTCTTCAATCCAGACGGCCAATAGTGCTTCCATGTTCTCCATAAGAACACTTCTGGTACGAGTGATCTTCGAAGCACTCAAAGGGGTTACGTTTATAGCGCCCTCTTTGATTTTGTCAGCATCTGCACGAATTGTCCTTACCGTGGTTGGAGGTAAACCATGGACTTTACCGATATCAACAGCCCTATCGCCAACCTCAAAAAGACGTAACATGTCTAACTTCACTTCAAGAGTAACCCTTTTCTTGGTTCTTTTACAACCAGACACACTATCAGCACTTACTGTGAGCTTTGAACTCATGGGTGATGACACAATAAAATCCTGGAAAAATGCTCTGCACAAAATGTAAAATGGCGACGTTAACACAGCATAGCAACACAGGTGACGACGTTATGGCGGAACGTAGCGACGTAAAGTGAAGTTATTTCCCATTGTGACAACGACATTATAGCGAAACGATGCAAACCGAAGCGACATATAGCGGGGCCTTCCTGTACCTCCAAGTAATGTTTAGAATATATTTAGTACCTTCTATCTGACATTCATGGTAGTGGTTGGGCACATTGCATAAGATTCTTTTCATACTAAGTACCCTCTTTCTGACACACAATGATAGAGGCTTATTGCATACTACTTTTCATATATATATACTTTTCATTTATACATTTATACGTATACTTTTCATTTTATTACATACAGCTTTTGCTAGATTTATTCTACTCTTAATTTCTGTTATGCATCTTCAGTCTTATTTTGTGATTATCCCTAGGTATTTAAATTTATCAACTTTGTTACATATTTTTATTACTATTGATGTATCACATATTTATGTTATCTTTTTCTTTGATATAACCACTGTTTTTATTTTCTTATTATTTGAGGTGTCCTTTTTGCACTCTCTATTACTACAATGTTCAAAGGCTGTAGATCTTTTGCATTCTCTACCACCAACACTATGTCCTCTGGATAGATTATAATGTTTATATTACAACCTTCAACTTATATGTCCCTTTGATCTCTTTCATTATTATTTCACTATAGAGAGAGAGAAGAAATCCGGTGACAAAACTGGATCCTTGTCTACTTCTTGCTTTACCTGTTCATAACTGCCCTCTTTATTTCCCATTTTATTTGCTGCTACTTGTTTCCAGTTTATATTCTTAATTATTCTACATATTATTTTCCCAACATTTTTATCATTTCATCATGTTTCTTTACCAGATAGAACTAGCAACACCGACTTCTTATTTTAGTATAGGTGGACATTTCAAAGTTATTGTCTTGTGTTAATTCTACTCTTTCTCCATTATATATTCTCAATTGTGTATTCATTCCATCTGTTTATTATTGTACCTTCAGGGCCTGGGCGAAGCCGGGCCGGGTCAGCTAGTATATATATATAAAATCATCATCATCATCATCATCCATCACTGGCATGTTGCCGTCTTGACAGACGATAGTTTGTTACATTGTGCTTCAAAAAGGCATCATAACTACAACCCTTGGTGGTAGCGAATGTGACTGATCAGACCAATTTGCGCTGTAAATGTTCATCCACAATGGATGCATGTGAACACATGGTCATTTCCACTATCTTACATATCATACGCTCAGTGTGTGACCTATCTGCAATCATGTTCTCTTTTGTCTTTATTCCATTTCTGATCTTTGCCACCATGCAATGCGTTCAGTGGCGACTTGCTCCCAATGTGCATTATCAATCATGTCCCGCTTACACGCATCTTTGTATCGTAGTAAAGGCCGACCCTAAGATCTCCTACCCATCTGTAATTCACCACACAAGATGCCATTTGGTATTCTACCATCATCCATCCTCCTAATGTGTCCTATCAATTTAAGTCTACAAAGACTGAGCATGGAACAAACCATCACATAACCTGATCTTTCCAATACTTCAGTATTTGTGATTTTGTCTTGCCGCTTAATAAAAAGTATTCTTTGTAGACACCGCAAAAGGTGTTTCTCTTGATGTGAGTAAGTTGACCAGGCTTCACTGCCATAAAGAAGAGAACTAAGGACACAGGCTTGACAGGCAAGGACATTTTTGTGGCAGAAAGCTTCCTGTTCTCCCACTCTTTTTTGTTAACCTGTTCATTGTTGTTGCTGCCATACCAAAACTGATGTTGATTTCCAGATCTAGGGATAATTTGCTATTTACCTCTGATCCTAGATATGTAAAAATGAAATTACCATATCTCACAGCCATTTGTTGCTGCTGGGAACATGTATGCAATAGGAAAACAGCCTTAAAGACATCTGTTAGAAAGTACTGAATTTTGTTTCTAATATTTGAAGACATCCTTTGATAAACTATCAAAAACATGTCTGGTTTTTTTGTTTTTTTTTCTGGTTCTTGGCCTAACATTCATGCCACTCCAAGTGGTCTAAGATATAATGTGTTTATGTAAATCACAACTGAGACAACGGTAGTTTACCTTCAGTCTTTGTGAGGTTAATTCCAAGTCTGCACATCTCTGTTGTAGGATATCTCTCTCCTCTAGCAACCTGGCCACTTCACCGACTTTGCTAGCCACTGTAACACTGCGTTTGAGCTCTTCAATTTCTACCTGGGCTGTCTGATATTTTTCCTGCATTTTTTCAAGTTCATGGACTATTTTCTTGAGGTTTTCATGAAGTTCATTATTATCCGTGAGCAATAATTCATTTTCAGCAATTACATCACTCTTCTCTTTCAATGCCTCCTCCAGTTCATCATGCAGGGCATCCTTCTCTGTCTGCCAGTTGGATTAAAACAAGTGCATAAATTATATCACAATTCAAAACAACAGGCAAGACATTCATAACTTCAAAACAGTCAAGTAAAGAGCTCTTTCACACCTTCAGGTGCATTGGGCATGTGGTGTTAGACCTACATTTTGACAGACCAACTGGCACTCGGCACAATGACATCTTTTCCTCTAACACCAAAACAATAGCATTGTTTGATATTAGTGTTAGTGTAATCAGTGTAGGAAGACCAAGCCTAATGTACCTGGGTTAGCTGTCAGTTACATTCTTTTAAGTGTTCATCACCTTGTTGTGCCTTGCTGGGTGGCTCAGGCAATCATGATACCCCATAAACATCAGCCCTCTGTGTTGCCTGTATGTCTGATTGCTGATGATCTTTTGTGCCACTCTAACAACCCATCCAGCATTTGTCGACCATCTGTCTACAAACATGTTGCATATCGTCTGTGTTGCCTACATGTCTGACTGCTGATGGTCTTTCATGCCACTCTAACAACCCATCCAGCATTTGTCAATTATCTGTTTACAAACATGTTGCATATCATCTGTGTTGCCTACATGTCTGGCTGCTGATGGTCTTTCATGCCACTCTAACAACCCATCCAGCATTTGTCAATTATCTGTTTACAAACATGTTGCATATCATCTGTGTTGCCTACATGTCTGACTGCTGATGGTCTTTCATGCCACTCTAACAACCCACCCAGCATTTGTCAATTATCTCTCTACAAACATGTTGCATATCCTCTGTGTTGCCTATATGTCTGACTGCTGATGGTCTTTCATGCCACAACAACCCACCCAGCATTTGTCAACCATCTTCTACAAACATGTTGCATGTCCTCTGCAGAACTTTGCAATCAACCCCAGGTTGATTTTCTAGTAGTTTACCATTGCATTCTGAAGGAGAAATCAACACTGAACTCCAACTTAATGCCGTGTAGGAGTTACAAATGATCTTCTTTCTGTTACAAATGATCTGTCTTCTTGTTACAAATGATCTGTCTTCTTGTTACAAATGATCTGTCTTCTTGTTACAAATGATCTGTCTACTTGTTACAAATGATCTGTCTACTTGTTACTAATGATCTGTCTACATGTTACTAATATTCTTGATCTTCCTGGATGTGATCATTTTATCCAGACCCCCTTATCTCATAAAATGGCCACACAAATGATGTACTATCCAGACATTGGTAGTTATCTGTCTATGTAAGCTGGCCTCTTGTCCTACATGGATATATGACTTGTTAGATGTATCAGCGAGTGAACTCTTGTCCTACATGGATATACGACTTGTTAGATGTGTCAGCGAGTGAACTCTTGTCCTACATGGATATATGACTTGTTAGATGTGTCAGTGAGTGAACTCTTGTCCTACATAGATATATGACTTGTTAGATGTGTCAGGGAGTGAACTCTTGTCCTACATGGATATATGACTTGTTAGATGTGTCAGTGAGTGAACTCTTGTCCTACATGGATATATGACATGTTAGATGTGTCAGGGAGTGAACTCTTGTCCTACATGGATATATGACTTGTCAGTTATCAGTTATCAGTTGGGGTATCTTCGTTGCACTCCGGACATGTCCATAGGTGCTCAGATCCTCCCCCCAGCATATGCATCAGCGTCCGGTGGCTAATAGTGCCAGTTCTGTGTTGGTTGACGAGGCGCTTTGTTTTCCCGATGTACCTCTCGCGTCTGGCTGTGCCGATTCTTACTCCCAGGTCTTTCATCCTGGAAAGCGATGTGGAATCACTGGCGTCAAAATCCTCTGTTCTCGCCATATCTTTAAGGGCGTTAATAACATCGGCACGATCCATGGGCTGGCCATCTACAGAGGGTGCAGAGCCAGCCAATTTATCAGCTCGTTCATTTCCCTCGACTCCCGCATGTCCCGGGACGAAGATGAAGGTGACTTTGCGGACAACAGACTTCCGCAGCGACTCAGTCCACTGTCTACGTACAGATCCAGCTTCGACCTTCTGAATCATGCTCATTGAATCACTTAGTACACACACGTTGGTATAATGCTGTGATTCCAGCCATATGAAAGCCTGTGTAACTGCCATCACCTCCATCGTCATGCTGCTCGTGGTCATAGAGTGGGCACCACTGGATTCTTGAACGGTTCGGCCCGCTGAACGGGATATATGACTTGTTAGATGTGTAAGTGGGTGAACTCTTGTCCTACATGAATATACGACTTGTTAGATGTGTCAGGGAGTGAACTCTTGTCCTACATGGATATATGACTTGTTAGATGTGTCAGTGGGTGAACTCTTGTCCTACATGGATATATGACTGGTTAGATGTGTCAGCGAGTGAACTCTTGTCCTACATGAATATACAACTTGTTAGATGTGTCAAGGAGTGAACTCTTGTCCTACATGAATATACGACTTGTTAGATGTGCCAGCGAGTGAACTCTTGTCCTACATGGATATATGACTTGTTAGATGTGTCAGTGAGTGAACTCTTGTCCTACATAGATATACGACTTGTTAGATGTGTCAGCGAGTGAACTCTTGTCCTACATGGATATATGACTTGTTAGATGTGTCAGCGAGTGAACTCTTGTCCTACATGGATATATGACTTGTTAGATGTGTCAGCGGGTGAACTCTTGTCCTACATGGATATATGACTTGTTAGATGTGTCAGCGGGTGAACTCTTGTCCTACATGGATATATGACTTGTTAGATGTGTCAGTGGGTGAACTCTTGTCCTACATGGATATATGACTTGTTAGATGTGTCAGTGAGTGAACTCTTGTCCTACATGGATATATGACTTGTTAGATGTGTCAGCGAGTGAACTCTTGTCCTACATGGATATATGACTTGTTAGATGTGTCAGTGAGTGAACTCTTGTCCTACATGGATATATGACTCGTTAGATGTGTCAGGGAGTGAACTCTTGTCCTACATGGATATATGACTTGTTAGATGTGTAAGTGGGTGAACTCTTGTCCTACATGAATATACGACTTGTTAGATGTGTCAGAGAGTGAACTCTTGTCCTACATGGATATATGACTTGTTAGATGTGTCAGCGAGTGAACTCTTGTCCTACATGGATATATGACTTGTTAGATGTGTCAGTGAGTGAACTCTTGTCCTACATGGATATATGACTCGTTAGATGTGTCAGGGAGTGAACTCTTGTCCTACATGGATATATGACTTGTTAGATGTGTAAGTGGGTGAACTCTTGTCCTACATGAATATACGACTTGTTAGATGTGTCAGAGAGTGAACTCTTGTCCTACATGGATATATGACTGGTTAGATGTGTCAGCGAGTGAACTCTTGTCCTACATGAATATACGACTTGTTAGATGTGTCAGGGAGTGAACTCTTGTCCTACATGAATATACGACTTGTTAGATGTGCCAGCGAGTGAACTCTTGTCCTACATGGATATATGACTTGTTAGATGTGTCAGCGAGTGAACTCTTGTCCTACATAGATATACGACTTGTTAGATGTGTCAGCGAGTGAACTCTTGTCCTACATGGATATATGACTTGTTAGATGTGTCAGCGAGTGAACTCTTGTCCTACATGGATATATGACTTGTTAGATGTGTCAGCGGGTGAACTCTTTGTCCTACATGGATGTATGACTTGTTAGATGTGTCAGCGAGTGAACTCTTTGTCCTACATGGATATATGACTTGTTAGATGTGCCAGCGAGTGAACTCTTGTCCTACATGGATATATGACTTGTTAGATGTGCCAGCGAGTGAACTCTTGTCCTACATGGATATATGACTTGTTAGATGTGTCAAGGAGTGAACTCTTGTCCTACATGAATATACGACTTGTTAGATGTGCCAGCGAGTGAACTCTTGTCCTACATGGATATATGACTTGTTAGATGTGTCAGCGAGTGAACTCTTGTCCTACATAGATATACGATTTGTTAGATGTGTCAGCGAGTGAACTCTTGTCCTACATGGATATACGACTTGTTAGATGTGTCAGCGAGTGAACTCTTGTCCTACATGGATATATGACTTGTTAGATGTGTCAGCGGGTGAACTCTTGTCCTACATGGATATATGACTTGTTAGATGTGTCAGGGTGAACTCTTGTCCTACATGGATATATGACTTGTTAGATGTGTCAGTGGGTGAACTCTTGTCCTACATGGATATATGACTTGTTAGATGTGTCAGTGAGTGAACTCTTGTCCTACATGGATATATGACTTGTTAGATGTGTCAGCGAGTGAACTCTTGTCCTACATGGATATATGACTTGTTAGATGTGTCAGCGAGTGAACTCTTGTCCTACATGGATATATGACTTGTTAGATGTGTCAGTGAGTGAACTCTTGTCCTACATGGATATATGACTTGTTAGATGTGTCAGTGAGTGAACTCTTGTGCTACATGAATATATGACTTGTTAGATGTGTCAGCGAGTGAACTCTTGTGCTACATGGATATATGACTTGTTAGATGTGTCAGCGAGTGAACTCTTGTCCTACATGGATATATGACTTGTTAGATGTGTCAGCGAGTGAACTCTTGTCCTACATGGATATATGACTTGTTAGATGCGTCAGGGAGTGAACTCTTGTCCTACATGGATATACGACTTGTTAGATGTGTCAGGGAGTGAACTGTTGTCCTACATGGATATATGACTTGTTAGATGTGTCAGCGAGTGAACTCTTGTCCTACATGGATATATGACTTGTTAGATGTGTCAGCGAGTGAACTCTTGTCCTACATGGATATATGACTTGTTAGATGTGTCAGCGAGTGAACTCTTGTCCTACATGGATATATGACTTGTTAGATGTGTCAGCGAGTGAACTCTTGTCCTACATGGATATATGACTTGTTAGATGTGTCAGTGGGTGAACTCTTGTCCTACATGGATATATGACTTGTTAGATGTGTCAGCGAGTGAACTCTTGTCCTACATGGATATATGACTTGTTAGATGCGTCAGGGAGGGAATTCTTCTTGACCTGTTATATTATGATAGGGATGGAGAATGTTCTGATGGAATGAGTAGAAACCACTAGGTATCTACTTTAGGTTTGTGTCCAGAGCTTGGTAAAGTGTGGACAAGGGGCCAGTGAATATAACTCCCAGCTTTATGTAAGACAGGACAGTCTGAGATTTGTGACTGCTATGAATCCAGCAAGCCGTCGGTACTGATGTACACTGGGTAGCAATCTAAATGGGATTTGATTGACTTGTCAGTACAGCTGCGAGATTCTTTATGACCCACTGAGTGTTTGGATGTACATCCTGTACTGTGCCATGTCAATGTCCGGATTATAGTAATCTTTTGTGCAATATTCATACTTAAAGATGAAATATTCTTTTCCACAAGTGATGGATGCTTCTTAACAAAACATCAATGCCTGTTGATGTCATTCATGGTCACACCAAAGTCTTTACCATAAGCCTGAACAATCTCTAGACAGCAAAAAGAAGCCATTACAGTTTATATGACAGATTTCTTAGCATTCTACAAAGAGGACACATCTCTGTGACCTCTAATCTCATAATTCAGTGACCATTGATTCACAGGCATATAGTATGATTGTCCTATTAATCACAGTATTTAATCCATGTCAGTTTATTAACTTTAAGATCATCTCAATGAGCTCAACATTACTGTTCTCCTCCTTCTTCTTTGTTAGCCCGATAATTTTTGGTTTGTTTGGGACATAATTGTGTGGCATCGTGTCAGTTTATGGCAGAACTGAATATTTGAGCTTTTTAGCCAACACATCCATATTCTTTGAGCATTAGTTATACGGGTTAGCCTCCCCATGATGTTTTGTAAGATGTTCTATAGTCTCAAAGTCTTGTCATCATCTTTGTCCCTCCATCTATAGGTGGAAAAGTAAATAGAACCAATACAACAGTGACACACCGATTGGCTCATCATGAACAGCCACATGCATGCTGGTTGGTCCTCAAGGAAATGCAGGGACAGATCACAGGTATTTCTCCAACATCTAAGGAGGCTTCAGTAAATGCAGAGTTGACACATAACACTCTGGTATTAGGCTCACCCAAGCAATCGTCATGCCCTGCTTATGGCTGTTTTGCCTCACACTGCACCTTCAAAGTCCAGAAGTGCATGATTTGTAGATATGGGGCTTTGATACCCCACACAATAAGCAGTGGAGTTTGACTTTCCACTTAATGAATATGCAAGCCAAATAATTTTCCACTTGGTAGCCACCAAGATGATTTTGCAACCTGCATACCTAGGGTATGTATTGTGGTAGACCAGGGACATTTAGATCTTTCCTTCAATTTCGAGAAATGTGGACATGAAGCATGGTTTTTCTCTCACCGATATTTTATTTGGTAGATGACATGTGGTGGATACTTGAACACAGTTGTCATTTAGTAGGGTTTTCATTTGGTGAACATTTGAACCTGTCATTTAATTGGAATCACATTCTGTGCACATTAAGTAATTTAATACAGCCCACCTTCAAGGGACAATTTTTACCTATGGTTTGGCAGTGCACTGATGAGTGCCAGAATGGTTTTTGATCACTGCATCTCAGTTCTTAGATCCCCTGCTAGTTCAGTTTAGACCAATGATGGCCATTTATCTATTTATCCATGGCGTACGGCGAGGATCTATGGCAGAAGTCTTGCATGGGGTTCCAAGAAACCAACACAGAGCTCACCGGCATCCAAAGTGTGGTATGAGGCATCCGTTTATATGCATCACACCGGCCTTAACTTTCCCACATGCCTGTCACTTAAAGTCGACAGGGCCGACTTCATTGCACCGGGTTTTATCCCATATTGCTCGGTCTCTTTCCGCAGCACGGAAAGCGTCGCACAAAGCACGAACTCCATAGCTTTTAGCGACAACCCACAGGAGTCTCCGAAACATTTAACTTCGTAAACCGAAGGACGCGGCCCGGAATCGAACCCACGACCTTTGGAGCACGAGTCAAACAGCTTGACCACTTCGCCACAGAGACTCCCGTCTTCATGCCTGTGACAGAAGTCACACCACCACCAACATGATTTGTATGTGTATATAAAAGTAAGGTGACAAAAATTTACATGGAATTGATAGATAATGTCTGAGTACAATTATGCTGAGCAATACTTACAGCTAGGTGGTCATAATCCGCCTGCAGATTATCCCCAGCCTTGAGAATAGCATCAAATGTGGCCCTGAGTTTCTCTAGTTCTTCTGTAAGGTGTTCACACTGTGTCCTCAGTTGTTGATTTTGGGCTTGTAAGAACTCTTCTTTTGTCATGTCACGACCTTCAACAAAACCTTCCTCATCAAAGTTAACCTCCTGAAACACAATAATGTCAGCATATTCATTTCCATAAAACTGAAATCAGCAAGGGCATTCTTATCTAGAAGTGAGAGGCCAAGAAAACACTTTCAGATTTCTTACTTCTAAACTCTGTTCAAGTCCTTTAACATGTGTTGTTTGTCCATCAAGAATGATGATGACCATTCATTTCATCCAGTGGGGTTGAAAGTATGGAGCCATAAGTTCTAAGATGGCTGATAAGGCCTATTTTGGCTCCAAATGTTCTTTGACAATGTGGGCAAAGAATGCTTGACATTCCAGGAGGAGGATCTCCTGCAGTGGTTTTTCTGTCCAGCCTTTTCTTTACAGCTCTTGCAGTCCTCGTTGCTTCAAAAGTGACTGTACCCTTGCGTAATGATGTACGCCACGAATGGTGTAACATGTAAAGTTATTGTGAACTGCTGAGTCATTTTTGCACCTGGTGTGTCTGCTTCTTAACCCCTTGCTACCAACTCCATCAGGAAGTCAAGTAGTGACAGGATTGTTTTTGAGATCCTTCATCATGATCAGCCTGCTGCCAATTTAGGCTACATTTTCTTCCAGTTGATAATTTGTTCCATAGCAGATACACGTGGACATTATGGAAATTTCATCAACTGTGCATACGCACACTGGTAATAGGAAAGCTAATCCACATGCAAAAATCAGTCCAGTGCACTAGAAGTAATAGTGTTTCATCAAGTTTTATTGCCATAGTTACAAGCAGAATTAACTGGAAAAAACTAATGCTTCATTTTCCATGCCTTCAGGCATATTATATATATATATACTAGCAGACCCGGCCCGGCTTCGCCCAGTCACTGGTGGGGAGCATCTAATTTAATTCATATAAGAAGTCATATAAGCTCCCGTTCCCGTTCCCGACTGTCTGACCCGGCTTCACCCAGTCCCTGGTCGGGAGCATCTCATTTAATTCATATAAGTAGTCATAAAAGCTCCCGTTCCCGACTATCTGTCTGTCTGTCTGTCTGTCTGTCTGTCTGTGTGACCCGGCCCGGCTTCGCCCAGTCCCTGGTGGGGAGCATCTCATTTAATTCATATAAGTAGTCATATAAGTTCTTGTTCCCGTTACCGACTATCTGTCTGTCTGTCTGTCTGTCTGTCTGTCTGACCCAGCCTGGCATCGCCCAGTTCCTGGTGTGGAGCATCTCATTTAATTCATATAAGTAGTCATATAAGTTCCCGTTCCCGACTGTCTATCTGTCTGTCTATCTGTCCCTCCCTCTCTGTCTGTCTGTCTGCCTGTCTATCTAATCATTTATTGGTTGCAGTTAGAACAACCTAGATAAACGAAGACCAACTTACAAAAAGCATTAGAAAGAGCACTTGAAAGGTCTTTACATCTTCCCCAACAATTAACTTGGGTAAATGGAGCGGCGGCAGCAGCAGCAGCAGAAGAAGAAAAAGGAGGAGTAGGAGCTGGGAGGAGGAAGAGGGAGGTGGAGGGAGGTGGAGGAGGAAGGAGGAGGAGGGAGGAAGAGATAGGCGGAAAGAGGAGGAGGAGGGAAGAGGAGGGAGGAGTAGGAGTAGGGAGGAATAGGAGGGAGGAGGACGGATTAAGAGGAGGAGAGGAGGAGGAGGGAGGAGGAGGAAGGAGGAGGGAGGAGGATGTAGAGGGAGGAGGAGGAGAGAAGAGGAGGAGAGAGGAGAAGTGAGGGAGGAAGAGGAGGGAGGAGGGGGATAAGGAGGAGGAGGGGAGGAGGGGAGGAAGGAGGAGGGAGGAAGAGGGAGGAGGAGGAGGGAGGATGAGGGGGGAAGGATGGAGGAGGGAGGAGGAGGAAGAATAGAGGAGGAGAAGGGAGGAGGAGTGATAAGGAGGAGGGAGGAGGGAGGAGGAGAGGAGGAGGAGGAGGAAGAGGGAGGAGGGGGGAGGAGGACGGGAGGAGGAGGAAGAGGCAGGAGGAGGGGAGGAAGAGGAGGAGGAGGGAGGAAGAAGGAGGAGGAGGGGGAGGGAGGAGGGGATGAGTAGTAGGGAGGAGGAGGAAGAGGGAGGAGGAGGGAGGAGGAAGAGGGAATAGGAAGAGGAGGATGAGGGAGGAGAAGAACGCAGGAGGAGGAGGGGGAGGAGGGGGAGGAGGAGGGAGGAGGAGAGGATGGAGGAGGAGGAGGGAGGAGGAGGAGAGAGGAGGCGGAGGGAGGAGGAGGGAGGAGGAGGGAGGAGAAGGAGGAGGAGGGAGGATGAGGAGGGAGGAGGAGGAAGAGGGAGGAGGGATGTGGAGGGAGGAGGAGGAGGGAGGAGGTAGAGGGAGGAGGAGAGAGGATGAGGAGGGAGGAGGAGAAGGGAGGAGAAGGGAGGAGAAGGGAGGAGGAGAGGGAGGAGGAGGGAGGAGGAGGAGGTAGGAGGAGGAGGTAGGAGGAGGAGGGAGAAAAAGGGAGGAGGAGGGAGGAGGAGGGATGCAGGGGAGGACGTAGGAGGAGGAGGAGGAGTAGGAGGAGAGAGGAGGAGAAGGGAGGAGGAAGGAAGAGGAGTGATTAGGAGGAGGGAGGAGGGCGAGGAGGTAGGAGGAGGAGGAGGAGGAGAAGAGGAGGAGGAGGAGGAGGAGGAGGAAGGAGGAGGAAGGAGTAGGAAGAGGGAGGAGGAGGAGAAAGAGGGAGGTGGAGGATGGAGAGGGGGGAGCGGAAGAGGAAGAGTGTAGGAGGAGGAGGGGAGAGGAGGAGGAGGAGGATTATAACGCATATGCCTATAGATAAGTGCAGCGAAAAGGTGGGTCTGTCTCTCTATCTGACCCGGCGTGGCTTTGCCCAGCTCCTGGCGGGTAGCATCTCATTAAATTCATACAACAAAATAAAGTAACTTAAAAGAATGTCCTTCCACACACCATCCATTATTTCTAATGAAAACCGTTTCTAATCACCTGCATGACTGTAGATAACTTCGTAAGCATAAAAAGATGAGTTACAATGTTATGCATTATGCATTATTTTTATGAAAACTTTGAAAATGCCTTAAAGATTATATCATTATTTATTATAACTCATATGCCGGTACATAACTATAGACAAAGAGTTTATAAATCTTTGAAAACGATGCAACAATATGACTAAGTTATACAGTAATGTTATTAAAAGTTATGCCCCTTGAAATAACTTTTCTAGAGTTAAGTCCCCTCGCTGTATATAAATTACAATGTAAAATGAAAAATTAAATAATATTAAGTAAGCAGCCGATTTCACACTAAAAAAATATCACAGTTGGCTGCGCTGGAATGAAAGGAAGACGTGTAGAAAATTTCATCTCAATCGGATGGACCGTTCGCGAACGCATAAAGGACACACACACATACATCCTTTTTTATATATAAGATGGTGCTGGCCCCATTTTTGCAAAGATCACTGGCTTTCGACAGGTAGTTATGTGCCACATTTACTTCCCAGTATACTGCCTGGTACCCATTTTAGGCAAGCCCAGGTAAATTATTTTATAAACCTGTGCCCCAATGGGGAATTTAGCACATGATTAACATGGTACCAACCTCAAAATTCCTGCTGGCTGCCAAGATGGCATCCAGCCTTTCGGCTTCTGTTGGTACACTCCTGGAAACTTCCAACTGTTCCTGAAGGGATAATACTGCTTGCTTCAGAGATTCAACCTCCATGGTCAGTGCTTTGTTCTGGTACAGCAGATCCCCTTGATCAACTGCCGCCTTGAGCTTTTGTTTCTCTAAGTGTTCATTCAACTGTACAAACAAACAAATATATATATACACACACAAGAACGCACCTCACTGCATGAATGGATTTACCCATCATTCCTATGGCGATGGTACTGCCAGCTTAGGTAACCACAAGATTAGAACAACAGACACAACAAACAATTTCAAATTAATTTCACACATAAAGATCTGTATAATTCTGAAGAGGAAGCAACTTGAATAGCTCATGCAGTACCACAAAAATTATAATAAAATACCCCTTCATATATTTTTCGTTTATAATATACTTTCTTCCTCAGTCATCCTTCCTCAACTCTTAGTGTGTAGAGTGGAATTTGACATAAATGTATAGTCTTTATTTGCTATATATATACCATCTGACAGTGGTAGCATCATCCAGATGCCTTCAAATGATGGCTGACTTTGGACTGTCTAAGAAAATATGGAAATCGCAAACATCTAATCAATGTTTGCAAAAGTTTATATGTCAAGCAGAAATTGTGTAAGAACAATGGCAGGCACATCAAAATCCTTTGAAATAAATTTAGATGTATGATAAGAATGTGTGCTCTCCCCTCTACTTTATATATCATACATTAACAAAGTAGGCCAAAACACAGAGTGTGAAGAAGAAGATAACATTTATGAATTATTATTTGCCAAAGTGTTAATAGCAGGAGCACCTTCAGAACCATCTAAATAAGAGACATTGGTGATGGGCTGACAGTCAGAACTCTGTCAATCAAAAAACAAAGAAATTAGAAATAAAACAAACCAGTGAATTTAAATATCTAAGGTCAATTTTCACTTCAGATGGGGATTTGGATAGTGACAACACATGTTGTCCAAGGGCAAATCAGGTGATGGGACAACTAGCTTTGCTTCAGTCGAAATAAAGTACTAAGCTTTTTTTTAAACTGACATGCTGTCAAAATCAGACATGGATGTTACTGCAACTAATGAGCGCACAATCATAAACAAGATGAGATGCCTTAGAAGAGCTGTGGGAGTAACTGTGAGAAATATAATTTTTTTTTTTAAATTAAAGTTGCGTATCCCTTACGGGACGTTGCATATATAATTAGGAATGGGAAAATTAGAAGACTGTCTGAAATCAGTTATTAAAGAACAACACATGAAATGGTTTGGCCACTTTTCAAGAATGCCCTCGTACCATCTGTCACAAAGAGCCACATTGAAGAAATATAATTGATATACAGCAAGGGGAAGACCATATAAAAGATGAAGTGATGGTATCAAGAACAACCTTAAAGAAACAAATACCAACTTACAAACAGCATTAGAAAGGGCACATAAAACTTTACATTGTTTCTTGAGCATACAGCCACTTTGTATCTGATAATTGCCAAAAGAGGCATTATTCCAGAGTTTTCACACCTGGATCTGGAGTGCACATGGTTTGAACTCACACCCACAATGAAAGACAACAGTGAGTTAAACCACCCATGACAACTACCACTGATTTAATTTGGCTAATATTTATAGACAATCCTTTCCTCTCACTCGCCTCAATCATCTTGTCTAGAATGGTTTGTAGACTACTTTCAGACTCCACTATTAAACATGTATGATTAGCATATCTCATTCATTCATTAATTCAGTAGCATGTCCTTTGCAAAACCTCACTCCCATAACAACCTTCCGGAAAACTTCTCGATCACAAGTAAGATATCCCGCATTCGAAACACCCATCTGGAGATCATCCACCACATCCTGCACCCATCTTCTTTTAGGCCTTCCTCTCTTCCCAGGCATATACCCTTCCATTATTGTTCTCTCCAAACTCTCATGACATTTCAAGTGACCAAAATATATCAATTTTCTTTGTTTTATCATCTTTAATGGCCAACCCTCTTCAATATTCAGCTCTTGAAGTATGGATGCATTTGTTCTTTTCTTTACCCAAGGTATTCTTAGAACCCGTCTATAACATTTATATTCAAAGACATTTATGCACTGTTCAGCTTGTTTAGTAAGTGTCCAGGTCACGTATGCTGCAATGGAATATATAGCCTATTGATAAAACTGATAATATAGCATATCTCAGAATTTTTATATTCTCACCTCAAACTATTATGTGCTAACTGTCAAAAAACCACTTTCTCACAATTATATAAAGCCTGAAATAGATATTTGACTAGCTGACATTATGTTTAGCTTGACACAAAAACTGGTAACCCCTGTTTACCTGTTTCTCAAGCTGTTCTTTTTCTAACAAAACAGTTCTCATTTCTTGTGCATGCTGACTATTTCCATCAGGTGATGATTCCAAACTACCAGATGTTACATTCTGGTGACAAGGAAAGTGAACAGAGAACAGAAATGAAACAAGATACAATAATAAAAACATAACAATGATTAAGAAGTACACTGCTGTGTAGTCTTTTAACATTTTATTTTCTCCTGCAATGTTTGCAGGCAGAACAACATATGAATTAGCCATAAAAACAGCCTGTTTTACTGATTGAGTTTCAAAATATAACTGATAATAAATTATCATTATCATCTTCTTCTTATTCTGCGTTGATCCGGAGACTTTTTTTGGACGTGATTGCCTTGTGCCTGTTTACAGGGGAACTGCGCTCTTGCGCCGTTAGGCCGACACGTCCGACTTATGTGGGCATTTGTTGACCGGGTTAACCTTCCCGGTGGTTTCTTAGGACGTTTGGCTCTCACTGTTGTGGTGTTATCCCCCATCCCAGCTGGCCCATTTAGAACAGCCGAAGACATCCTGGTGAGTCCTCAAGGGAAGGCAGGGGCAGACCATGAGCATTCCCCACCATCCAAGGAGGCTTCCATAATTGCAGAGCCAACACATAGTGCTCTGGTACTGGGCTCACCCAAGGAATCGTCACGTCCTGCACATGTCTGCTTAGACTCACTTCCATATATTGAGCCTTCCAGTCACCACAGGCTGTTCCTCCGGAAACCAGAAGAATGCAGTCTGCAGATGACTTCCACACAGTGAGCTTTTGATTCGGACTTTCCATTTAATGGATTTGCTATCCAAGCAATATTCCATTTCGTACCACTGGGATGCTTTTCCACCTTTGATGACGCCCACAGAGGGGGCTTTTTATTTGGACTTTCCACGTAATGGATTTTCTAGCCAAACAATATTCCACTTCATGCCTCATCATTATCTTTATTCTGAAATTAACACTGACTGTTATCCGTGTTAGGGTTTCTGTAAAAATTTTTCTTTGAAATGTGTTTGTACAGTTATCCAGCAACATAATATGAAATGTAATAAGCATGCTTGTCAGAATCTCGAATGTCTCCAACCGAGATGCAGGAACATCGTTACGCCCGCCAGGCGAATAGTCCCCAACCGGGATGCAGTAACATCATTACGCCCGCCAGGCGAGTATTAGTTACCTGCCCGCAGGTTGCTGGCTGACACGATAGCCAGCGGTCAGGCAAGAACAAAGCAAGGCGCACGCAGTCCTCGTGACGTCAATCCACAGAGGGCAAGCGCTTTGCGAGAAACAGACAGACAGCTTCGGTACTCGGACCAGACAGGACATGTGGGTAGAGAAAGGCTTTGTGTAGTTCTGTGCCCGAAAGTCGAGTGCTTGTACATCTTGTGAGATAGACTGTAAAGCTGTGGGTTGTCTGTAAGTGTATTGATGCATTGTATATGTATTGTAATGATCATCACATGCCAAACTAGATCGTATTGCATGTGACTTGTAAATAAATCCATTGAACTTCGTGTCGTTGTGTCTCAAGTCCAATCATGTTGTACTTGTACTTGTCTCACATGTGTTAGGTATAACGAGCCAGGTTTAAGACCCTGACATGTGTGAACTAAGGTACTGACTAAGGCTAAGGTACTGACCACAAACAATAAATCTATGTAATACGGAGTCAGCATTCAATCTTTCCTGTAGTTTCTCAGCCTACCCCATTTGCTACATTTTATTTTACCACATCCTGCTGCAATGATGTTATTCTCTTTTATAAGCCTCAATTATATTGATGAGTTGATTTATTTGGGTTTTTTTTCTGTGATTTGAGATTTAAACATTGAGCACAACCCACTACTGGCAACGCTGATCGTATTCTGTTACAAACCTAAGGCCTTTTCCACGTCAAATGAAAGCACTAGAGTTGAGTTTTGCTCTTGTTTGAGTTCGTCAGTAGTGCATATCCTTGACTGGACCCAGGATCAACCCGGATCACTGGCATGCAATGTGGGTGTGTAACCACTAAACCACGCGGCACACACTATACGTGACCAAATTTACACACTAGAATATCACAACGTAACCCATCGTAGGCTATAGCTCAAAATCACGGCAATCGGGAAAATTAAAGAACCGCTTTTCACTCAATGGAACTTGTTGGGCTTATGGCAAAAGCCACATATTTTTAGACAAGTTGGTGCTTGATGGGCGATGTGGTCAACATCACGGAGGTGCCTTTACTTCCCAGACAATTTCCTGCTACCAGTTTTAGGCTGGGTGACCTGGGAGCTCAAGTGAATGGAAAATGAAGGGGATCTGCATACATGACCATTGGCAGGCAAGCGTACTAACCACTGAACTACCCTGACTCCCAGAGGAATGACTCAATTGTGACTGATGAGCTAGCTAAGAAAGTCATCTGTAAATATAACTTTTAACACTGAAGATCTTTCTATCACATTTCATGGAATAGTTTTGCTTCTGTTATTATTGTTACAAAGCCACTTAAATTGGAGGGTGGATTTGGAAAAGCCCAAGAACATAAAAACACAATCATGTCATGAAGTTTCCACTGCACTAGTTCAATGTCTTTTGAAACATTTTTATAGACATATTTTATTTCACTGCTAATTGATATGAAAATCTGATGTTATTCTTAACCACAGAGAACTCTAAAACATTGAACAAACACAGGTTCACAGTCTTGACAAACAATACAAGAAATCTATATCATGAATACATACAGCTGTGTACTTCAACCGTTCATTCTCTTTCTGTAAGACAAATATCTGTTTCTTTAGACCTAGCAGAAAATAAACAGATATAAAAATAGTTATTCATTTAAACAAACAAACAGGGATCATAACATATATAATGATGATGCAAACATGACATCAAGCCGTTATCTTTTGTCTGCTAATCATTTTAAATGAAACATATTCAGAAGAGAATTATAATGTCATTTTTGAACATAGTAGAAGCAAAATACTAAAGCCATGTGACTAATGATATTTTGTAGGTCTATGAGGTGAAGTGATTAAGTCGCCTGCTTCATGCTCTGAAAGTTTTCTCTGCGACTTCTGGGGGTAATTGCTTGAGCTATATAGTTTGTGCCCTGTATGACGCTGTTGGCAGACCGCTCTGCAAATTTCACAGGATGTCACAGTCAATCCCAGCATTTTTTGGTTGCTTGTGATTTCTTGGCAAATTTACGTTCAGTAGTTTGCAATTACTTTCTGAATGACTGGCAGCCATACCATTTTCAGAAAGAAAAAAACAATGCAAGGCGGTCTGCTGCCAAATCGCATGCAGCTGTGTTTCGAATGAGGGTATGCAGGATTACGAGCTGTGTCTGTAACTCCTTCGCCATGGAGCCAGATAGTGTTCAGTGAACGAGCCTTATGGGAAGGAAATCTTGTGCAACGAAGTCAGTCCTCTGCATTTCAACATCCTTTTTTTAAATGATTGATAGGGCTGGAGAGAATTATTAATTGGGCTGCCTAAATTGTCCACATGTTGTTTGTCTGAGATATTTCATCAAAGATCAAGTTAGAATCTGTACTGTATAGACTACAGCCTTACCCCTGCACTGGTAGAATTCTATATTTTCAAACTACAATTGTAGCAAAATGATGTGTTTCCATAATCTAAATCACACATGTGCTTATGTGCAAATTAAACACAGAATATGACTGAACATTTCACACAATAAAGTTTTGATTTAAATGACTACATTATTATGGATTTTTCTATATAATTACTCTAGTTCTTTTTTTTTCTTTGAATCTCTAGATCACACGTTTTCATTATTATTGCCCCAGAAATCTAAGTGTTTAGACAAAACATAGAGTTGTAATGACAATATTCTGATATCTGCTGAGAGAGACAGAGCACATATAGGCATGCCCCGATTGAAATGACATTAATTCTAGTTTGTCAATCTTTCAAATAATCAAAGCTACTAACCTCCAGCACAGTCAATAAGAAGATTAAATAAATGACCCAACTTAACCAGAAAATGCAAATGGCAAATAGGTCAGATGATTCAACTTGCTTAGAATATTTTTTATTTTGCTAATTTTGTTTACTTAAGTAAAAAGCTAAGTCCAATATAAATTTCTAAACCAAATTTTGCTTCATCATGTGACTTGCTGAGGAGCTTAGGCAGTGATGTTTCTACACAAACATCTGTCCTCAATGTTCTTGATTAAGTCTGACTACTGATCATCTTCCATGCACTCCATCAACCCATCCAGCATTTTCATCATCTCTAACTCCCTCAATCTCCACAGCTGTCACAACATTCGCCAGACCCACTTGTCTCATATGTGGCCAAAATAAGAAAATTGTCTTTTACTCATGTGGGTAATCAAATATCTTTGTGAATTGGCCTTTTGCAATCCTCGGATATTGGTCTTCTTGTCTGTCTATTGGATCCTTATCATTCTCCAAAGAAATCACATCTCCATAGAGGTAAGTTACATAGAATGTACATTACATGATAGAATGCTGCCCATTCTTGGATTATTCTGCATGTTATTTCTGTGCTGCTTGTTTCCATCTGTTGTTTTCCTTGGCACCATGTAACTTAATCTGCCTACTTGTTCAGTATTATTCAATTTGTTGTCACTGTACATTCTGGTAGCTTTTTTTTTTCTCTCTTGATCATAACATTAACTTTTGTTTCTGTTTTGTTAAGTTTTAGCCTTTCTTTTCACTTTCAGTGGTTATGACTGTCTTGCAGTTAATTTTCATTCAAACTTTTGATTAGTCGATTATGTGGTTGCTTCGGTTTTGATTAGTCACCTAAATTCTAACCATGGCTGTATAAGCAGGCTGATGAGTGACAAGACAAACAGAGCCAATAGTGAGAAACTGCTGTGACATATAAAGCTAAACAGACATCTCAGTACCAGCAATGATGTCATCATGATTGCCAGGCACAGAATCCACAATTTCTGTCTTTATATGCTCAAGAGTAGAGTTCTCACTGTTAGCAACAATCTGAAATAAATATTTTATCAAAACTGTAAATTTTCAAAGCCAAAATACAACACTAGGGCTGTTTACATGAGGTCTATGTAGCATAGGTTATTGGTGAGCACAGGCTGTTGTTGAAAACAATCTATTAACTATAAAAAGACACTGTACATCAAACTGTGTGCACTTGGGGGCCTGTGTCAATCAAATGCCATCACTATTAATATCACATGTATAAAGCAGAAGTGTTGGTTTTGTCTCTGACAAAGACTTTATAGTCAAAACATTTGGCATCTCTCGGTCATATCTTTTCTCGTTTTGTGTTTTCTTTCATGTACATTGTTCTAATACTATATAGTGATCGGCAGCTCCAGTCGGCCAGTGGCTAGCAGGCTTGTGTGCCGGTCCAGTTCTCATGTGTTTCTTCTTCTTTTCGTTCATCCGGAGTGTTTTTTCAGATGTGATTGCGGTGTGTCTGTTATGCGCCCTTGGGCCGAAACCCGAAGGCCAACACATCCGACAATAGCGTGCTTTTTTGACCAGGTAGCATTCCTGGGAGACTCTCACTTTTGTGGTGCCATCTACAACCATGCTGGCCAAGTTGGAACGGTCGAAGACAACGGTCATCCCTCAAAGGAAGGCAGGACAGTCCATAGCATTTTCCGCGATCCAAGGTTGCTTCCATAGTTGCAGGGCCGACACATAACGCCCTGGATCTGGGCTCATCGAGGGAAATCGTCACGTCCTGCTCATGGCTGCTTTAAATCCTCACTTCAATATATTGGTCATTTCGTTTGCCCCGGGCCATTCCCGCACAAACCAGACAGGTTTGCAGACGGCATCCACTCAGCGAGTTTTCGGACATGTGCTTGTCATTGCGCCCGTCAGAGCTGTTCCAGGCACGACAGACATTCGGAAAACTACCTAGTCAGAGCTGTTCTGAACAAGAGCGGCATTCGGAAACTAGGTAGTCAGAGCTGTTCCTAGCACGAGAGGCATTTGGACGAGACATTTCACTCGGACGTAATTGCGTTGTGTCAATTTTTAGTTTGCCACCCGTAGGACGACACTTCCGGCTTCCGGCGGGCATTTTTTTAATGAGGTTAGCCTTCCTCGGGTTTCGAGACTCTTGTTTCGGCTTCCACACAGCAAGCTTTCGCTTCGGGCTGCCACGTAATGGATTCGCAAGACAGGCGTTCCATTTCGTGTCAACGAGACAATTTTCCACCTTTGACTACACTCACTCCATGAGTGTGGTTACAGACTATCGGAAGTCTGCGAGACGTGCGACCGAGGTGTTTTTCCACCTTTTGTACTCGCTCACGAGGTAGGCTACATGTGCTGCCGGCTCAGCACCTTACCTCCGTGTGTCTGTGGGCGAGTAATGGTCAGGCCCTTTCATCCAGGGATACCTCATATCCCCCAGCTAAGAGCCATCGAACGAATCTGCGCCGAGCATGTAGCGTTCTCAGCACATCATCACAATTTTGATGTAGGTTTTTGTCGGCCAGGCTCTCACTTCCGAGAGTTTATGGCTTAGAGACGTTCAGCCATACACCTCAGATGGGAGCCTTAGAGGTTATGTCCGGACTGAGATTTTAGGGATCGTTTGCTTGATTTTGACTGCTATCCTCAGTCTTACCTGCAGAGCAGCAGGTTGTGTCTCTCTTAGTCTGGTCCCTATCCCACGAGCCGTCCGATATGTAGTTTTCATCCATCGGCAAGCACGTGGAGTTGATTGGACACGCAAGCTCCCCCACCACGGCAAGGTGGAGACACATTGGGGGAGTTCTCATGTGTTTAAATCCCCACAAAGGCAAGGTTGACCCAGCCTCAAATGGGTGCCAGGATATGTTCTCGGATGATACTGACCAGAACATCCATTTAGTGTCCAAGGGTCTATACAAACATGGATCTAGCACCATATACCCAATACACCTGATGGTGTGGAAGGGGACCCTTGACTTTTACTATTTTGTTTACCTGGGGTGTTAAGACATTTATTCTTTCTCTTTAGGGTCTTTGCTTACCCTGTTTGTCACATGTAATGTTACCACATCCCCCTGAAAGTCACTATTGTTCCTATTCATTCATTTGACCAGGCAAAGGTCATCCCATGGTGATTACTGCCACTGGGATGTGTAGTGTTAGACCACATATTCCACAGCATTATGAGGTAGGTTGGTCAATTCCCTTTCTCACCACTTTCCCTTCCCAGACAATTATGAACATTATCCTGCACCTATTTTATAAGGCTGAGTCAACCCCAGAGCCATACTGGTCATTTGTCTCAGATGGTTACCTCAGACTGAATCTGGGGGATTATTGCTGACCACTCATTCAATATCTCTCTAATATGCTTAAAAAAGTCGCTTAAAAGTCGACAGGGTCGACTTCATTGCACCGGGTTTTATCCAATACGGCTCAGTCTCTTTCCGCAGCGCAGAAAGTGTTGCACAAAGCACAAACTCCGTAGCTCTAGCGACGACCCACAGGAGTCTCCGAAAAATTTCACTCATGAACTGAAGGACGTGGCCCGGAAGCGAACCCACAACTTTCGGAACCCGAGTCAAACGGCTTGACCACCTAGCAACGGAGCAAACATGCAATGATAAATGCTTAAGTTCTCCCATCATTAACTCTTTCACTACCAAACAAAAACTGGGCTGTGACCAAACAGAAATTTATGGCAGAAAATTGGAACTAGGGGTGTGTTACAATAATGCTTTTAAAATGGTTAAGATGGTAGCAGATCTATTGTATTACATATCAAATTAAAGAGGATTGCACAAGGAACATGACAGTGTTAATAATTAATTGATAGGTTACAAATATTATGACAATAATGAGAGGTTTAATAATAACAACTGAAATTAAAGAGGTAAAAATTATTTAAAAAACTGCACTTATAAGGTGTTTTCTACACTCCTATACTGCTAATCATGTTTAATTTACTGAATAATCAAACAAACACCACTTGTCTTCAAGAATATAAACAGTATTGCTCATTAAAGTAACCCAAAAAGAAGTTTTGGTTCATATTCTGAACCATGTCTTTTTAACAAAAAATGACAAAAAATAATGGCTGAAATCTGGAAGGTGGGGTCTCTCACAGTAAAGTTATGAAAATGGTTAAAATTGTAGAAGAAATGTTGTATTATATATCAAAATAAAGGGGATTGGACAAGGAATATGTTGGTAGGAGAATTTCTGCTTTAGGTTGTAAATAAAATAAAAATAATAATATAATTTGTAAAATAATTGGACAAAAGTAGGTAAAAATAATGTAAACATTGCACTTAGAATGTGTTTTCTACACTCCTATACTGCTAATCATGTTTAATTTACTGAATAATGAAACAAACACCACTTGTCTTCAAGAATATAAACAGTATTGCTCATTAAAGTAACCCAAAAAGAAGTTTTGGTTCATATTCTGAACCATGTCTTTTTAACAAAAAATGACAAAAAATAATGGCTGAAATCTGGAAGGTGGGGTCTCTCACAGTAAAGTTATGAAAATGGTTAAAATTGTAGAAGAAATGTTGTATTATATATCAAAATAAAGGGGATTGGACAAGGAATATGTTGGTAGGAGAATTTCTGCTTTAGGTTGTAAATAAAATAAAAATAATAATATAATTTATAAAATAATTGGACAAAAGTAGGTAAAAATAATGTAAACATTGTACTTACCGAGGGGGCGTTGTTATCCAATATCTCTTCACTGCTAATCCAATTGAATTTACTGAACAAACAACACTATTCTAAACTATAAACACCATTGCTTCCAATCAACCATCCGAAAAGAAGTTTTGCCGCAGATTCTGAATCATGTATCCATAATCAACTCAGGAGGGAAGCCTACTCGGTTGACATTCAGTGTTCCTGTATAATTGAAATTGTTGGAATGCAGATAATCAATCAGAGCTTTCGAAGTGTAGAATCTGTCAGCAAAGATGTGATGGCCAGCTCCGAGAACATTCAGTAGTGTGGCAAACACTTTCACTGCATGAGCAGTTGTGAGATCTAAATCTGGACTGTATTCGGTGTTTCGTCCATAGTAAATTTTTAAATTCACCACATAGCCAGTCGCAGAATCACAAAGGCCAAATGTTTTGATGTGGTACTTGTGAGGTTTTGTTGCATTGTATTGTCTGTGCTGAAATCTGCCCTTCCATCCAATAATCATTTCATCAATGGACACATTTTCAAATGGGTAAAATGCTTCCTGGAATCTCTTCAGGACCATGTCAACAAGAGGATCAATTTTTTTTTCACGTGATGCTTCTGGTTCACATACGTGAAACATGGTGTGAAAAATAGATTCAAATCTGTTCCTGGGAACATAGTGGCATACCAAGGAGTATATAAATGTGCACTTGTACACCAATAGTCTTTGATAGATGGTCTTGGATCAAGTCCCATAGCAATAATGACAGACGTAAACTTCAGCCATTCATGCTTCGTGAGTGGGGTCCAGGATAACAGACTAGAATGTTTTCTTTTAGGAGTGTTCTGCATCAAGATCTTTTCTGCATATTTGTTTACATTTTTAATTATACAATCCACTATGTCATCATCAAAAAAACTTTGAGAAAATCCATAGGTGTTTGCAGATGATAAAGTTTAGAGTTGACGTGAGATCTTCGAGGACGAAATTCAAACTTCGGTTTTGTTTCTCCTTCTGACACATCTTGCCATGTCGATGGTGATGGGATAGGTGCATCACGCTGTACAGAAGCTTGTAGATTCAACTTTTTTCCTCCAGTTTTATTCTTATTTTGTACTGTTTGCTTCCTTTCCGCTGAGAAGTGATTGTGACATCCTGACTTTCATTGTCAGACGAACATTCATCAGACATCTCAGCTGAAGACGAAGTTCCACTAGTAATATCTTTATCACCACGTGCTAAAATGTTAGATTCACAGATATAACTGCTGTCTGAATCACTATTATCGGAATCACTATTGTTTAAAACAGTTTCGAATAATAATCTAGCTTGATCTGAAGTCATTCTACGTGGACGCATACTGGTGGGCGTTTCCATTGTGAAAAACCAAAACAAACAAATTAACACTACCTTAAAACTGAAAATTCACAAGAATCAAAAATTAGAAAACCATTGACCGCTCCAAGATGGCGTAGAGATCTTTCGGCTGTACTACTTTTTAGTTTACAGTAACTTAAAATTCCGAAACGGAGCAGAAATATGTGAAATAAACCACTGATCATTTTGTGGGACGAAAAGGGCGGACTGCCATTACAGCAAATCAATTCTGTCCACAGATGGGAGCACGGTAGCGAAAGAGTTAAACAAATGATGCACAAAATGTCACTGTTTTACCCTATAACTACTGACCTGCTTAATTTGAGTGTGTTCATATGCTTCCACTAACTTGCGCTGCTGCTCAAGCTGCTCCTGCAAACTTTGTACCTGTCAACAAATGCATAAAACAACATGGCCTCACAATTGTTGTCTCTAGCCTCACAACTGTTGTCTCTAACATTACAATTGTTGTCTCTAGCCTCACAACTGTTGTCTCTAACATTACAATTGTTGTCTCTAGCCTTACAACTGTTGTCTCTAGCCTTACAATTGTTGTCTCTAGGCTCACAACTGTTGTCTCTAGCCTTACTACTGTTGTCTCTAGCCTCACAATTGTTGTCTCTAGGCTTACAACTGTTGTCTCTAGCCTCACAATTGTTGTCTCTAGCCTTACAACTGTTGTCTCTAGCCTCACAATTGTTGTCTCTAGGCTCACAACTGTTGTCTCTAGCCTTACAACTGTTGTCTCTAGCCTTACAATTGTTGTCTCTAGGCTCACAACTGTTGTCTCTAGCCTTACAACTGTTGTCTCTAGCCTCACAATTGTTGTCTCTAGGCTCACAACTGTTGTCTCTAGCCTCACAACTGTTGTCTCTAGCCTTACAACTGTTGTCTCTAGCCTTACAACTGTTGACTCTAGCCTCACAATTGTTATTCATGTGTGTATATTTCATGTATTCTTTATTATTTGCGTAAAATGTATTTGTGATGATTTATAAACAGGTTCCCTGTACAAAGTTTCATTTTTCCTAAAAGAGTGTACAAGGGCCAGAGCATTAGTATTCTTAAAATATAGTTAAAAGAATTGTGAAAGAATACTATGAATCAAATCCTCAGTATGCCTTAAAGTATGCAATGATTTTCTGGGATTATTAATACAGTTAAAGAAATCTTGTTAAAATAATTAGTGTCTTAAGAAGGGAAAAAGCGTGTGGGTTTTGAACAATTATATGTGGGCTACCATACATGGAACATTGAGCTAATGGGTGCAACTTTCAATAGTGAGTGGCATCTTGCTGTCTTGACAGACCAAAGTATGTGGATTGGAATTTGGCCAAAATTCCATCTCACAATGCCTAGGCAGAGCTTCAGAGAACATGTTCAATAAATATATATGTAATATACCTCAACAAATTTACAAGAGGGAAGCTTATCAATCAAAATGACAATGTAGATTTTAGAATCGCAACAAAGACAGTTAGGGGGAGAACGTTAGTTCTGTGTTGGTTTATCAATCTTCTTTGGCTTCTTGTGTAGTGTTCTTGTTTGGCCACACTTCTTTTAATTTGCTGTTCTCGCAGTCTGACCATGGTTGTAGATTCACAGTCATCACTTGGTTCTCGCAAAAGACTTACTTCTCGTAGAGCATTCAGAATGTCAGCCTGGTCCATGGCGCGTCCGCCCTCCACAGTAGCCTTACTTGCAAGCTTGTCAGCCAGCTCATTTCCTTGTACTCCCGCATGCCCTGGCATGAAGATGAAACTAATCTTTGCCAGCCGAGACTGCTCCAGAGACAGCAACCACTCTCTTCGGATCCACCCCATCTCTATCCTCTTGAGCATGATCATTGAGTCACTAGGGAAACATGCCCTAGTGAATGTCTGTTTCTAGCCATGTTATTGCTTTACTTATTGCCATGACTTCCATAGTCAGGCTACTTGTGGTCTCAACAAAAGCACCAGAGTCCTCCTTCACAATTCTCCCTCCAGCCTGAGCTGTAAAGGTCCATAAGCTTCTCACATGTTGGATGACTGACCCATCTGTGTAAAAGACAGCATCACCATCTAATGAATTCTCGAAAATCAACGCTTGTACTTCCCCCTCCACAGCAGCCGGATTTTCTTGTCTGCATTTTCTGTCTAGTTGGATGCAAACAGAAAAGGACGTACAGAAATATGTTGGCACTTGTACCCACTCCTCGCCAGGTTCTAAGTCCTCAAGTGGGGAGAACAACAAGGAACACACCAAAACCACTCAAGCCTTTATTAAAGGAAAAAGCCTTTCATGTGTATGTTTCCTTCTCTAATGCCCAACTACATTGTCGCAGCAGCACCAACAACGATCTCTGAAACATACTCAGAACAAAAGCCTTTACCCGAGAAGTGATCATAAGTGAAGGAGAGAAACCCCAGAGGCAGTTCATAACCCATCATTGCTGGTCCAGTGGGAGGCAAAACGCCACTTGAATAACTTTGTGCTTAGACCACATCCCCTCAGAAATCCACCAGCTTAACAAGGTGGCAAGTAGTAAACCAAGGATCTCAAACATTACAGCCACAGCCAAACATCAAAATCCCCAATGATGGTTGTGACAGACATTTACATAACTTCCCAACAACAGCTTCATACCTGTATAAATCTTATTATATTCTTATAAATTCTCACTCAAGCAAACTGTCCACTCTTGTAGAGTGAGGTGAGGAGGTGCATGGGTGAGGAGGTGCATGGGTGAGAAGGTGCACGAGTGAGAGTGTCCTAAAAACACTCTTTTGATTCCTTCTTTGGGGGTTTATAAATGTTTTTCACTTTGAAACCCTGTTTAAGTCTGTCTGTCTGTGCAGGGCTAGTTCTATCTACTTATCCCATGCTCCACAATTAACACCTCAGTCTCCATTTCTATTGTGGCCTTTCCTTTAGAATGTTTGTTTTGTTTGCATGACCTTTGCAAGATGTTACAATCAGCCCCATGTTGATTTTATAGGCAATTTTACGTTCAGAAGTTTGCCATTAATTTCCAAACAAGAAGTCAATGTTAAAATCCAAATATTCTTCTGAATTTAATGAGACAACTTTAGGAGACTATCAGCCTGCTCGTGATTAGGAAATTCTGTATAAAAATATACTTTTACCACTGCAAACATCACAGGAACCTACCTCTTTTAAATAAACTGACTTTGGTACGGTTTCACCAACCTAAATGGGAGAAATCAAAAACATGAAACATTTCAATAAATGTCAGGATGCCAGAAATACTAACATCAATGCATATAAATTATGCCTATCACCAAGGATATCAACAGATCAGTGAGAAGCAAAAAGTAGGTTTAGACCAAACATGGTACACAATCAAATGAACAAATATTGTTTTGTTTTTTAAGTATTATAATGTAAATGTCTGTTCACTGAGCATTGAAACTGAGGAAGATACCATGAAACAAAACAAATAAAATGATGACCCTAGGATGGTGATATATTGTCCTTCTGTCCAAATGAAAGGTTACATTTGGCGATATAGTATCCTTTGGCACTGAATTTGGGGCCAGCATTTCAATACATTTGGACACCATGGAAAAGACTAGGAAGTTTTACACCCCCTGATGCTGGGCCAGTGGATCAGATGGCTAGTCTTCTCAGATAAGTGTAACAACAAAAAGAGGTCACATGTGCACACTGAACATTTACTTGTTCAGTCCCGGGCTGATGTTACTGTAGCTCATTCTATCGTAAGCAAGTGTTACTTGTAATGATCAAAGCTCTACAGGGAGTGGGAATAAACTTGTAGTGTGTCGCTTTGTACTGTGGGTTAGAAATCCCTAAGCAGCAGAAAATCGTAAATAGTAGGTTACTATTGACCACTATCCTGATATTTTTTTTAAAATCATTAAAATTACTCACAAGAGAATATTTATAACTCACAATTCTCTTATGTACATGTGGAAGTCAAGAGGAAACTACTGCATTAATTTCCCAAGAAAAATGTTATAGCCATTTACAAAATTAGATTTAAAGTAGACTAACACACTCAAAATCATCTTCGCACAAGAGTATATAGAGGCATTGACGTAAATGCAGATCACCATCTGCTGATAAATAAAATTAAACTGAAGTTCAAGTGATACATATCTCATAAACACAGAAATCAACACAATGTAGGATAACCACATAAATCAAGAAACTAAGAAACAATTTATGGGAACAGTCTCGAAGAAGTTCCAGGTCCTACAACAGTTAGTAGAAGTGAGAACAGAAGACTGTTGGCAGCAAGCTAAAACCATTTGAAGCAAATTATATTTAGAAGTACTTGGCAAAAGGGAACAAAAACATAAAGCATGGAAAACACCTGAAATGACTAAACAAAAGAGAAGAAAAGAAAAAAAAAACAGTTTTAGACAATAGCAGATGCAGAACTACTAAAATCAAGTGTGCAGGAAAAATATACAGCAGCTTATAAAGAAGTTATAAAGCAAACAAGGGTGGATAAAAGACAATATTCAAATGGCCTACCATAACAGACAGAAGTAGCAGCAGCAAAAGGAATCACAGAGATCTTTACAAAACTACAAGGAAAATAGGTAAACACAACCAGCCAAGTGAGCATATAAAAAATAATAATGGGAAAGTTGTTACCAACATTAGAGATCAAATGAACGGATGGGCTAAATCCTATGAGGAACTTCTAAATAGACCAGTTCTCACACACATGCAGCCTGGAGAAGTGTTGTTGGATATCAACTGTGAGAAATCATCTACAGAAGAAATTAGAAAAGCTATCATAATTCCTGGACAATGGAAAGCTATTAAAGTCAATTTCGACATAATTACTACACAAATTATTTAGCAGTACTGGAAGACTGAAAAAGCCAGCAGACTGGAGAGAAGGATATCTGGTGAAACTGCCAAAGAAAAGCGATCTGCAGGATTGTAAATTATACATGGAATATAGTTATTGTCAGTTCCTGGGAAAATATAATGAATAATCATTCTGGAGAGATTAAGAGATGCCACTGACAAACAACTATGCAATGAACAGGCAGGCTTCTGATCAAAGAGACCCTTTACTGTCCAGACGGGGATAAAAGGCAACAAAAGAAGCCTATTGACTGAACTAATTGTCATGACGTTTCCAAGGACCAAACGTCTTTATTTTTTAATTGACCTGATTATATTTGTTAAATATTTCTGCTATATCTATGTATAACATTAATACTATGATCTCCACCTTTGACAGAAATTTCCAGCCATCAGGACAAGTACATGCCCTGCCCTATCCAGGTGGCACAAGATTGCCCATTTATTATGGTCAATAACTGATCTGTACATGATCTGGTGCACGACCCATCCTCTGCCAGTAGAATTACAGTTGGGAATTTAACCTTCAGAACATCAAGGCCATGATGCCATTTCTCATACACTACACTATACTTTAAAATGATTAGTCTAGAGTAATTAAAATAACCAATGTTAAACTTTCCATTGTTCGTTGCTAAAGATGAATCACATGGGACGTTCTCTTTTTCTTTTTTTTCCTTTCTGTCTCTACTATGCCTTTCATCAATAGGTTTGGAAGAGCATTCTGTAAAAGACCTTCATGAGTATAAAGTGCTGTTTGTTGCCTGTGCTGTTCCACTAATTCATTTCTTGCAGGATTTGTCTCTTTCCACTGTTTGTCTTAATTAAATGTCAATGCTGTTTGTGGTATGCTGTCTGGGAGTAGTCTTGTCACAATTAACTTTTTATACATGTGAAAAGCCATACACATTCTACAGTTAAATAAATATAAGTGTATGGACAAACTTATGTACACATGTACCTTTCACACTTCAACAACATGCTTCTTCTTCTTCTTCTTCTTCTTCTTCTGCGTTCGTCTGGAATGTTGTTTTAGACATAATTGCATTGTGCCTGTTTACAGCAGAGATGCGATATTGCACCTTTCAGCCGACACATCTGACTTCTTCAGGCATTTGTTGACTGGGCTACCTTCCCGGGCAACGACATTCAATCACAGACATAAACACAGGGACAGAAAGGGACAAAGTGATATACATACAGGCAGGATGAGGTAGGGAGACAATAGAAATATGGACAAAATTATGGACAAAATAAACAGTTGCATACCAGAGATGCTCACAAATATAAATCTCAAACAATAAGACAGTAGTCCTTCTTCAGGCAATATAAAAAGGATACACTTTACTATACTATCATTTCAACATTCAGCTGAATAAACCAATAACATTATTACACATTTTGCTGACTCAAAAATAAATTACAAATGCAAGTACCTCCTTAAGTTCTGAGTCATGTGTGTCTGGAAGCTTCTTTAGCAAGGATTCCACTTTGTCTCTAAGTTTAAGATTTTCAATCGATATGCTATTGTAATTTTCAATGAGCCGACCATGTTCATCTTTCAAATTCTAAAAAAGTAATTAGGAAAAGACATATGTATTAATTCCATGACATTAAATGTCTTTCTTAATTGTATGCTGACATGCATATTTCCCATCTTTGTTTCTCTATATGGGAAAAATAAAAACTAGGGACAGGAATTTGATTCATTATGAAAGTCATCAGGTTAGTCAATTCTAAAACTGATGCTGAAAATGCTACTCAGCTATCCTCAATATTCAGAACTTTCCAAAAGTCTCCGGAACCCAAAGTTCTTAAATGTAATGTCATTGTTTCTTGAGTCTACCACTTGTTCTGTTCTTTTAAATATTGTCCTCTAGTGTATTCAGAAGTGCACTTTCATGTCTATTATTGTATCACAGCCCGGCAGACTGTTCTGTCTAATGTTCATTAGTTGTATATATTTCAGTATTTCAGACTGATCATTTTATCTCGTTTCTGTCCATGTCACTCTCAAAAGCTTCCAAGTTCTATTATCATTTTTACTAGTGTTTATGTTTCACTGTTTGCTATTGTTTATGTTTCCCTGTTTGCTAGTGTTTATGTTTCCCTGTTGCTGTGTTCTGTGGTCCTGTGTCTAGTATGATGTGTCCCTGTTGGCTAGTGTTTGTGTCACTGTTTGCTAGTGTTTATGTGTCCCTGTTTGCTAGTGTTGATGCTTCACTGTTTGCTAGTGTTTATGTGTCCCTGTTTGCTAGTGTTTATGTTTCACTGTTTGCTAGTGTTTTATGTGTCCCTGTTTGCTAGTATTTATGTGTCCCTGTTTGCTAGTGTTTATGTGTCCCTGTTTGCTAGTGTTTATGTTTCACTGTTTGCTAGTGTTTATGTGTCCCTGTTTGCTAGTGTTGATGCTTCACTGTTTGCTAGTGTTTATGTGTCCCTGTTAGCTAGTGTTTATGTGTCCCTGTTTGCTAGTGTTTATGTGTCCCTGTTTGCTAGTGTTTATGCTTCACTGTTTGCTAGTGTTTATGCTTCACTGTTTGCTAGTGTTTATGTGTCCCTGTTAGCTAGTGTTTATGTGTCCCTGTTTGCTAGTGTTTATGTGTCCCTGTTTGCTAGTGTTTGTTTCACTGTTTGCTAGTGTTTATGTGTCCCTGTTTGCTAGTGTTTGTTTCACTGTTTGCTAGTGTTTATGTGTCCCTGTTTGCTAGTGTTGATGCTTCACTGTTTGCTAGTGTTTATGTGTCCCTGTTTGCTAGTGTTTATGTTTCACTGTTTGCTAGTGTTTATGTGTCCTGTTTGCTAGTATTTATGTGTCCCTGTTTGTAGTGTTATGTGTCCGTTTTCTAGTATTTATGTGTCCCTGTTTGCTAGTGTTTATGTGTCCCCTGTTTGCTAGTGTTTATGTTTCACTGTTTGCTAGTGTTTATGTGTCCCTGTTTGCTAGTGTTTATGTTTCACTGTTTGCTAGTGTTTATGTTTCCCTGTTTGCTTGTGTTTGTTTCAAAGTCAAATAGTTTAAAGGGTTTAGAGGCAAGAGGATCGATTTCATTGCACTGGGTTTTATCCCATACGGTTCAGCCTCTTTTCACAGGGTGGCCTGCCAAAAGCATGGCTCAAAGCTCAAACTCTGTAGTTTCAGCGATGACCCCCAGGAGACTCAGAGAGTCAAATAGTGCTATGTATCAAATATACTTAGTGATTAGTCTTTTCACAGCCCAATGTAATCAAAATATAAACTAAACAAGACAGCTCAGTTCAAAATAGTCTACCTCAAAAAAGTCATTTAAAACAATCTAGTTCAAAATTTCTTTGCTTTCCAGGATTTATTTCCTTCCTATATGGTTGGTGCTCAAAACTTTTCTGAGGCTTCCTTTAGGTTCTGGACAAAAATATCTTTATATGATGATGCCCTATGTGTGTTGACGGCAATGTGCCAACTAAACATGTAAATCTGGTGTCAACATTGGGCAAAAATGCTGAACACAGAATGAAACCAAATAAAATAAGAGACTTGATCCTTCAGTGAAAACAGGAATTTACTATTGTCTAGTGATGGGTAAAATAAAGCCATGCATTTCTGGAGAGCAAGTGCAAAGTGCATACCAAGACACTAGTGACCATGCAGAAATCTATTATGAAGATTCTACCTTTCTATGTTTCCTCAGACATGATTATATAGTTTTTGCAGGAATAAATATTTGGCTACTGTAGTCTGTTTAACAACTTCTGAAGATTCCTGCCACGAAATCTGAAAACTGACAGTTCAATAACATCTTGAAACATGTAGATTTAGTTACTTCTTAGATCCTCTCCTATGTAATTAACCAACCAAGTCTAGTTATGACATGTCCAAAGTTATCATGTGGTATACTTCTCAAACAATGTTATTTTCAAGATTCTCATCTCCCCTCACCTCTTTACGTAAATGTCCCTGTCATTCTCCCTTCTACTGGAATTCCTTACCAGTAAATATTTATCAATAAATCTTACTTTCTTTCCATTATCTTGCCCAACCCTCCAGTGTATACAGTCTTCAGATTACCTATGCTTCTGAAGATATAGGATCAAACCTGTTAAGCCCAAGTAATAATACAATGCCCACTTAACACTACAATAAGATTAACAGTAATAAACGAAAGCTATCGCCAACTCCCATTATTCTGGATACCAACTCATTTATAACACATAATGACATGACAGTTACAAAGATTTGATGCTCAATGATTATTGTTCAAGGAAAAGAACAAAATTACCTGTTTCATCTATTCTAACACTTTCGAACAATCCCTTGATCATTACTGCTAACAAGGTTACTTATGTTATTATTCATTAGGTATTTATAGAGCAAATGTGTTCCTCTACTTAATGTGGTTTCCTGTTTGTTAGTAAAGACATTTTCTTGTGCTTGAGTCCTGTATGTGTCAAGAATACCAACAAACAATGTATATTATTTCTCATTTACATTGTGCATTTGTTACTGTTCCATACAGTAAACATTTATCCCAGTTACTTGAAACATGCCTTCAAGTTTTAAACTGATTAAAACACACACTCCTCGATGATTCTGAAAGAGGATGACAATTGTTCATAATGCATTACTGATACAGGTTGCATGCAGTCTTGTCAAATGGTGGCAAAGATGCAACTAAAAGTAATCTCACAGCATGGATGAGAAATGGGTTCACACATATTGTATCTCCACATTATGTGATATGGTTACCAGCCCCAAATCTTGCATTGTCCTTGTTCAAATCCCCAGGGCATATGTTCCAATTTTATGACTAAGTGTATCCATGTAGTGCCATGGTCTGGCCTCGACCCAGTCACACAAGTCAAACCCAGTCTGGGTGAGTTATCTGGATGACCTTGCAATGACAGCAGTTAGCTAAGGAAATCCCTTATTGTTAACCTGTTTTGTTTTTTAAATAGTACCCTCAAATTGTGTATTGTAATAGGACCATACAGAAGCCATGATGGCATAGTGGCATGTGTGTTTGTTTACAAACATGGTGGTTGGGTGTCCAATCCCAGCATCGGTAGAATTTGTTTTTTGCCTGGAGCAAGCCACATAAATAGTAAATAGGTTTTTATTGGATGTTTGGCTTGTTTGCCAACCATTTTATCCCTTTACAGGGCACAGTGGCTGAAAACGTCTTTACTACCAAACGGGCGAAAACGCCTGAAAGCTTCCGTGACAACTAAGGGTTGAAAACACGCAAATCTTGACACTCTGCAAGACTTCCCATTGTTTATGTCCGGTTTTGCTGATAACTTGATAACATGGGTGCCATTTGCAAGTGTTTTCTTTAAATTTGATCCCATTTTTTATAGTTTTTAAGGTTTTAAACTTTGTTTCTCAAAATAGATTTTGACGATTCTTCAAGTGATAGCGGAGATTTTGCTGGGTTCAATTTAAGTACTTTGAAAGGCACGAAGTTTACTATGAATCGGAGCTAGATATCAGCGTAAGCAGTGTACACACTTCGGATCTCTCGGACTTTGAAGAAAGTGATTCTGATTCTGAAAATGTGTTTGTAAATAGTGTATAGATGACTGACAATCACAAACAATATGTTGTATTTTGTAAATATTTGTGTTCATGTGTGGATTACTGGCAACATTGCATTATTTATTTCACATGTGAGTAAAATAATCTGCATTCATTTTCCTTCATTTTGTTTTTTATTTTAAAAAATCTGTTCACTAACACCTTAGATTTGATGTTTTTACTAATGTAACCCTAAATCTCACTAAACACCTGAAAAATCTTGCCCGTTCAGAGTTAAAAACAGAAAAAACATGTGCCCTGTAAAAAGTTAAAATAAATGAGCAGCCAAAGAAGCTTCTCATTAAAAACATGCTTTAAAAATGTCACAACTTTTGTCTTCATATTTAAACTTACTACTTTTTGAAAATATATATTCAGTCTATTAATTTAAAAAAAATTAAATGTTAACACTCTTAGCACTCAATAATGTTTTCTTACATCTGTCATACACATCTAACTCCCATACCCTAACCTCTCACAGAATCTGGAACATTTTGTCTAAAACCTTTCTAAAGGACAATTCTGAGGTTAGAGTTGCAGTTCTCAAGATTTTATGCTAAATCTAACATTAAAGAAAGCGAATGAAAGACTGATTGATTGATTAATTGATTGATTGATTGATCTAAAAGAAGAAGAAGATGAAGAAGAAACATTAAAGAATTATGTTTACTTATGTTGCAAGTTCTTTGTAGGATGTTGCAATCAACTCCATTTTGAATTCATAAGCAATGTTATGTTTAGCAGTTTGCCATTGTTTCTGAAAGTCCAACTTAATGCTAATGTCACCAGCTAGTGAAAATATTAAACGATTTTTAAAACTCATTTATTTTGGTTCCTGCAAAGAAAATGTATTATAAAATCTATATTGAACTTTTGCATTAATCAGAGATCTGATAACATCCGTATTTAAGAAAACAAAAACAAAAGTTGTTAACTGAAAATGGTAGAACTGCCAGGTCAAGGCAGCCCAAAGTGGATACCAGGCAATATTCTGGGAAGAAAAGGCTTTACATCAAGGGAAGGTAATAATTTACTCTTGGCAGGTCAGCATGGTGAAATGGATAAGAGCAAGTGTTCGTAAACATTTGTTGTGCTGATGCTGAGGTAAGCGGTTCAACCCCTACATCAGACAGCTGGACTAAAATGATGACCTGTCATCTTTGACTTGGGGACGTAAATTACAAGTACCTCTGAAGTCGAAGTGGGTTCGCCTGATGGCGAGGGACACTGTTAATAGAGAAAGCTAATCCACACGCAAAATTATAAACAGTAGTGATGGACTATGCTTGAGTTTAAAGCAAGCGAGCGCAAAACAAAATATATATATATATATACTCTTCAAGATCATACAAGAGTTCAAAATAAAATAGATAAAGTAGCAAGATATATTCAAATGACACAGTGATGTTAGCAGAAAGTGCACAGGAGTTGCAGGCCTTGTGGAGCAAGTAAATAGCTGAAGTGCAGAATGTGGGTTACACATAAACTATAATCAAAAACATGATAATTAGCAATGCAAAGAAGAGACTAAATTTATGAAGTACTAGAACAGATAACATGTTTCCTTTATCTTGGACATGCAATAATAGATGATAGCAGATGTTAAACAAATTAAAAATATAATAGGATTGACCAAAGGAGCACTCAGTATGAATATCTAGAAAGATAAAGAATACACTAAAATGAGAATACTACTACTGGCACCTTGCCGTCTTGACAGACGATGGTTTGTTACACTGTGCTTTAAAAAAGGCATAATAACTACAACCCATGGCAAGAACCAGGGATGGGGTTATACCTCTCTATAGCACAAAGCCTGGGCTGAATTGTAGAGACCATGTGTTGCTCATGCAGCATGATCCCTCTCTCTGCCTGCCTAGTTTACTCCAGAGGACAGGTAACACCTATACGTCTGGAACAAGGCAAGCTGCAGAAGCTGCTGGTTCAGAAAGCAATACTCTATCTGACCACCTGTTGGAGCTTCCATCCTAGACCAGTTGCCAACCAAGGCTTAGGACCTGGTCTGCCCTGCCATGACATTTAGTCTTTAGGTTGCATTTCCTCGTACAAGGATAAGGCTTGTACCCTCCCAATTGCGCTCCTCTGCCCAAAGTCATTGGCACAATGTGGGGTGTTGGGTTTGGTGAGCAACACCCAACATTCAGCACTAACAGAAAGCAGGTAGTACTGTCTACTGTTATATGGTAGCTCAGTCATATCTGACTAAGACCCGACTAACAAAATGAGTATAGTCAAATGTTATATATATATATATATATTAAACACTAATATATTGTGGCCGGTCTCCCTGGCAAAGGGGTTAAGGACGTTGTTCGTAATCCCGTATACTCTCGTACGAAGCATAGCTGTGCGAAATTCGGCAGCGGATCGCATCGTGCTGGTTAATTACGGGGATATGTGAGCTGGTCATTCAGAAAGCAATGGCAAACTACTGAATGTAAAACTTGCCAAGACATCAACAGCAGCTGAAAAATGCTGGTGTTGACTGCAGTGTCCTGTAAAGGATATGCGGGGGGTAGGGGGGATATATTGTGCATAGCAGGAGCTGGGAGAAATGGCCAGAGATTTGAGAAACTTCTGTGGCTTAATGAGAGTGATATTCTACAAATGAATGTATAGTGCAGAAGCATGGACAACGAGAACACACAATTAGAATATGACATGAAGACTTCAGATATATGGATAATACAGTAGAACAGGTGCTATAGAAGCTGTGAATAAACACAGAATTAACATAATAATAAGAGAAAAATATAAATGAAAGTTAGACTACATTAAAACATATGACACTTAAAAAACCATACTGGAGGAAAAATTCTGACAAATGAGAAAGAGTTAGGTGCAGCAATGCAAGTGACAAGATAACATCAGAGCGAGTGACAGAAAGTGCTGAAGATCGCATGTGGCCATGTGCTCACTATAAAACAGCGCTCTATTTTGATAACTAAGGAAAGTTAATTGTGGGTGTGAAAACATCTCTAATCTAAACATCTGAACAAGAGAAAGAATGTAAAACATCTGAACAAGAGAAAGAATGTAAAGAATTTGTGTGCCTTGCCCAAAACATGCATGCCAACATTAGTTCTGCAGTGCTACTACTTGATGCATTAATTTGTGTCTTTTCTGTCTTAGTGCAACTGTTATTGATTCAGTACTTTTTTTCTAATATAGTTGCTGTTATTGTCTGTGTTGTAAGACCTCATCAATTCTTGTTGCTCATTCTTGTTTGACTTGAAAATTGAGAGGTGACTTAATTTCATCCTGTTTGGCAAGAAACACAGTCCAAGCAAGCCAGACTAGTGACTGTCCTGGGTTTACTACAGCACAGATGAGGTTGATTTTCCTTTCACTAGCCAGACTAGTGACTGTCCTGGGTTTACTACAGCACAGATGAGGTTGATTTTCCTTTCACTAGCCAGACTAGTGACTGTCCTGGGTTTACTACAGCACAGAAGAGGTTGATTTTCCTTTCACTAGCCAGACTAGTGACTGTCCAAGCTCCACCATAGCAGAGATCAAGGTCGATCCTCCCTTTGTTAGAGAGATCTTGGTCAGTATGAACCCTAACCTTGGCATTTCAGCCCTTTTGCATACTGTTCTTACGTACTAACCATGTTTCATAACCTGACATAGATTGTTTTCTAAAGATTAATGTTTCATACATACATAAATATTTTATAAAAATAGAAACTAGACATTTACTCTGTGGGCCTGCTCAATTTTAGATGGTGCAATCTGTCTAGGAAGCACTGGGGAAGACTGACGATTTGGTAACAAAGCATCATCCATTGAGTGGATTGAATGAACATCTGCATGGCTCATGCTCTGTAATGTGAAACAGTCATTATGGATTCTGAATACAAGACATCTCAGATCTTTGCCTCTGTCAAGTCAGATGACATAAACTATGTAATTATACTTGTTTTTTAAATATGGTGCACAAATAACTCACCAGTTATAAATGTTATCTACCCATGTTCCATAAAATGCAGGTTAATTCAGTACTACAAGCCACAACAACGCCATGTCTAAATAAGTATTCTACTTTACAAATAAGAAACATGTCAACATACGCATGAACACATCTAAGAAATATAATATCTTCCATCAATTAAAGGACAGCAATAATTGTATAATATTTTTAATGCAAATATTAAAGAATGATAATCACCGTTTTAAAAATATTAATGTCACAAGCAGTTAATTTAATACCAGGAGACACTGCTGTTTTCACATTTTCATAACATTATAACAAGTGAATGTTTATGTCTCTGTTGTAATCATTAGATCCTCTGAAATTATGCTCTTATAAAAATATAAACACTATGTTTTCAATTAAGATATGATTAAATTCCACTGTGTAAAGAACGTTTTATAAATTATGATTGACAAATTTATTGAGGCAAGAATATACAATTTACCATATCTACAAATCTCACAATTTTCTACATCTACCACACAAATCATGTAGCTAAAAGCACAAGCCATTGTTTTAAAAATAACTAAAATAGATCCTCCACCTTTCTGTCCATTTATTTACTCTTCAAGTAGTCTCGTTATCTTTATTTCTTCTTAAGTCATTCTCTTCCCATGACATACCTCATCATCATTCACATATTCTGCACTCCTGGCCCCTGACGATGTACTATGTGCTGGGGATGAGTCAACTGTCCCTGACTAGGAAGAAATATAGAACAGTCTAGTCTGAGATCAGATACACAACAATAGATCAGTCACACAGCAATAGATCAGTTACACAGCAAAAGATCAGCTACACAGCAAAAGATTAGCTACACAGTAATAGATCAGCTACACAGTAATAGATCAGCTACACAGCAATAGATCATTTACACAGCAATAGATTGGTCACACAGCAATAGATCGGTCACACAGCAATAAATCAGTCACACAGCAATAGATCAGTCACACAGCAATAGATCAGTCACACAGCTATAGATCAGTTACACAGCAATAGATCAGTTACACAGCAATAGATCAGCCACACTGCAATAGATCAGTCACACAGCAATAGATCAGTCACACAGCAATAGATAAGTTATACAGCAGTAGATCAGTTACACAACAATAGATCAGTTACACAACAATGATCAAGAATGTCTTAAAGTAAACACCAAAACTTAAAATTAGTAGCAACTTTAACACATAGCAACAATTACAAATAATGTATCATAGTACTTACTAGGTGTATGTTTTTTTCCATTGGAATCAAATTCAATACACACACAAAAAGCACTACCTCAATGGATTCACACGTCTGTTTTCTCCAGCAAGGCTACAAGGTAATTTGAAGTGACCAGGTATGAATTGTCTTACCTATAGTTTTTGTTTATGCCTGGTACCTTGTGTGTCCTTTAACTTCTACTTCTGTTTTATGCTGCTACTAATTTCTACTTCCCTCCCATTTTATCCATGTCAACTGATACCTATTTTATGATGTAATTAACAAACATGTCACTACATGATGACTTAATATCACTAACAAAACAAAGTGTCAGTTACTTTTCATATACTGTTAATCTTTCAATGTAAATATTCATATTTTACACAAATTCTCCGGTTAAAATCCACACTTCCAAAAATTGCTCAAATTTGCAGGAAATGACAAATGCAACTTTTAATTTCTCTAAAGTTTACCCTTAAGTTTTCTTCATTATGATATGTTACATACAGGTGACTTTTTTTTTTTTTAATTCGCCTATCCTTTACAGGACATCACTGTCAACATCAGCATCTTTCAGCTGATTGTTGATTTCTTGGCAAGATTACACTCAGTAGTTTGCCATTGCTTTCTGAGCTCAGTTATCCCACAAGTCACCAACGCGGGGAGAACCGCTTCCAATTCTTGTGTGCTGCGTTATCCTGTATGGATAAACGAGATTACAGAGAAAGTAGTGTAACCCCTCGGCCAGAGAGACCGTCATACATGTGACTACTACTTCTTTTTGTTTTCCTGCTTGCTACATAGTGAAGATTATAGCACAGGTAGTCGTAATATGCAGCCAAACTATTTTATTTGCTGCATTCTGATGCCGGCCTACTGATCTTCTTTTTTTTAATCATATTTTTAAATCCTGTTTCTCTCTGTTATGAAAGTATTTTACACAGCACTTCATCTCTGTTCTAACAATGTTTATTTGTTTGTTTGTTGCCTGTATTCAGATTTGGCACTGATAGCATAGGGTACGGAGGAAAATTGTGTTGAACAATTTGTCTTTTGACTGAAGTGTCACAAGCATGCTTTGTTATATGATATCTGCCCAGTGACCTGGCTAGCTTTGTTATATGATGTCATCTGCCCAATGACCTGGCTAGCTTTGTTATATGATGTCATCTGCCCAATGACCTGGCTAGCTTTGTTATATGATGTCATCTGCCCAATGACCTGGCTAGCTTTATTCCACCGGTGTTCAATGACTGCACATAGTTTTCTAACAGATGAAATTATGCTACTTAGGTATGTGAAATCCTTGCTTTATGTTGACTCTCAATCTAGAACTATGTTTTCTATTTCTGTGTGCAACTGTCATGACCCCTGTTTACATCAACATTACTTTTAGTGCGTCTGTCACCAATATGTTTGAGAACAGTCCAAATGTAGACAACTGTAACTTAACTAAGTGCTAAAAGACTGGTTGCAACTGCTATAATTAAACAGTTCTACTCACAATATAATTCTGATGCGATATGGAGTCACTCAACGAAATACTACGTCCACCTGAGTTGATATGAAATGATCCTCTGGTTGATTTGGCAAAAACCTCCTGCAATTCTAAATGTTTTGAAGCCATGGCAAGCTCCAGAGCTGTCCTGCCTGTGAGAATGTTAAAAAGCTCAACTGATAAAGTTATGAAATTTCACCAAGTGTACATTTAAACAAAGATAATTATATACTTGATTAATATATTTGTCTGAATCCATTTGTAAATGATTTTACAAATAAAGAATTCAAAGATATTGTTAAATTTCCCCCTGATTTCAGATTCATAGATTGGAAATCTCACTTTCTTAGATAAGGATGAATAAGTAGGAGAGCACTGTAAACAATACAAATTCATTGAGAGTTGGAAATCAGAAAGAGTAGGTTGAAATTGCCAGCTGACCAGACAACACTCTAAACATGAGAAAATCTATGCACTATAGACTTTAAATCATACAGACACTAAACAGTACATGAGGTTCTGGAGGCACCTATCACATTCAGCGAACTGGAGCTAGCCACATAAAAACTGAAAATGAGAAAGTCACCAGGAGCTGATGGTATCTCTAATGAAATTATCAGGAACCTAGGAACACAGGCCAAAGCAAAGCTGTTGCAGATCTTCAATAACAGCTGGACCTTAGGCAGTGTTCCACAAGCCTGGAGAGAAGCAATCATGATACCCCTCCTAAAATCAGGGAAAGATAGTTCCATTGCCTCTAGCTACAGACCAATTAGCCTCACCAGCTGTCTCTACGAAACAATGGAGCGCATCATCAATCACAGACTGCAATGGTACATTGAAAGTGAAAACATCCTTGTGCCACAGCAAGCTGGCTTTAGGCAGTGCTACACTACAGAAGATCAGACAATCTACCTCTCTCAAGAAATTGAGGATGCATTCCAAGAGAAGAAGCTGGTGCCTGCTGCATGGATAGATCTGAAGAAAGCCTTTGACAAAGTCTGGAAAGAAGGTCTGATGAAGAAAGTGAGAAACTGCAAAGTCAATGGAAGAATTACAAATGGGTGAAAGCATACTTGCACAACATAAGAGCCCAAGTACAGATAGACGGACGCAAGAGCAAGAAAGTACTATTGCGTCACGGTGTTCCCCAGGGCGGAGTTTTGTCCCCCACACTTTTTCTAATCCTCATCAATGATCTTGTTGCTAATCTACCGCATGGAATTAGAGTGGCAATGTACGCTGACGACCTGGTTCTATGGAGCACAAATGAACATGCATCAGTGGCCATGAGATCGCTTCAAAGAGCTGTAGATGCATAAACACTGACAAGTGCAGCACCACTCTATTTACCCTCTCTCCAAAACAAAAGACAGGGATCATCTAGATAAATGGAATACCCCTTAGAGAAGATAAAGAACCAACATACTTTGGAGTAACATTTGATGGCAGGCTGACATGGAGAAAGCACATCAACAAAGCAGTAGCAAAAGCCAGAAGCAAAATAGCCATCCTGAGAAAGCTAAGTGGAACCACATGGGGAGCCAGTGGGAAAATACTTAGGAAAGTTTATCAACAGAACGTACAACCACACCTTGAATACGGGTCGACTGCGTGGTGTTCAGCATAAAAACTCACACTACAAAAGCTGGACAAGGTGCAAAATCAAGCGCTTAGAGTCACCATAGGAGGGATGAGATCAACCCCTATAGTGGAGATGGAGAAGATGGGAAGGACACAAGCACTGAGAGGATGTCTAGGCAACCCCTATAGTGGAGATGGAGAAGATGGGGATGACACAAGCACTGAGAGAGCGCAGAGATATGAAAATTCTAATACAAGCAGAAAAGTTCCTCAGCTTGCCAGGCCACCCTATGAAGAACAGATTTGAAAACTTAGCTATGGGGAGGTTGAAAAGAAGCAGTTTTATCCACCAGGCCAAATAACTCTGCAGAGAAACCACCGATCTGCCCACAGTTGGTATCCCCCTGAAAACTATTCCAGAGCAAACTCCATGGAAAGATGAACATAGACTGTCACTACAAATCCAGACAAAAGTGAGAGGAATATTTGACAAGGAAGAACAGAACAGTGTACAGCGCAGAACAGCCACTCTCAGCTTCCTTGATGAAGAATACCCACAGGACCTCTGGATCCGAGACTACACAGATGGGTCAGCAAAAGATGCTGTTCAAAATGGAGGAGCAGGTGTGTGTATAGAATACCCAAATAATACTAGGGACACGGTCAGAGTACCAACAGGAAAGTACTGCCATAACTATGATGCTGAAATTGAGGCAATCAAGATAGCAACAGAGAAATTACTAAATACCAGCCATGGTACACAACCTGTGGTGCTATTGACAGACGCAAAATCAGTACTCAAGGCGCTCCTGTCTGAGAAATTGCCAGTACTAAGGATGATCAAATCAGTCAGAAAGCCACCAAAACCTGCTCAAGACGACTACCACATTTTGGACAGACCAGAACAAGTCATTATTCTGCGCCTCAGAACAGGACACAATAGATTACGCAACCACATGTATACAAAATTCAAGATTGGTGAATCAGCCATGTGCACATTTGGATTGGCATCGCAGACAGCAGAGCACATACTCCAAGACTGCCCAAATTACAACATATCTAGGCAAACCTTCTGGCCTAGAGAGACAACAGACTGGCGTCGCAGACAGCAGAGCACATACTCCAAGACTGCCCAAATTACAACATTTCTAAGCAAACCTTCTGGCTTAGAGAGACAACAGTGGAAGATAAACTATATGGACTGCTGAGTGAACTAAAAAAATAGACAAATTCATACAAGAGACAACATTGCAGTTATAGACATATTTCCAACAAATGAAAGAAGAAGAAGAAGAAGAAGAAGAAGAAGAAGAAGAAGAAGAAGAAGAAGAAGAAGAAGAAGAAGAAGAAGAAGAAGAAGAAGAAGAAGAAGACTCTAATGTGAATATGGAATCCATGATGTCATTCAGTTTGTTAAAGATCATTTTCATTGTGCTTGGCTCCCTTTCTAGGTGTTAAAGCCTACTCCTATAGATTAGACAAGGAGAAATTCAGCATGATGCATGAACTTCACAGCCTCAATAGGGATCTAATCAAAGTATATCAAAGTTACATGTGTTATAAATATCCTTTTATTGCGGGCTGGTGTTCTCATTTTTTAAGTGTAGCCTGGGAAGAAGCCTATTAGTATTAATCCTACTTTTCTTGATTTCCAGCTGACTGAGGATTCTAAGCATGTGCAATGTGCACACAGGTGTTTCTAGCTATTCACCCCTGTTGAAGAGGACCAGGTCTCAGATCCAATGCTCCAGGATCAGGGTAGAGTGTGACACAATTGAGTTCCTTATTTTGTACAAAGCCAAGCTTCATTCACAACAGATCTCAAGTTAATGGCATATGATGTACTTGACAGTCATTCGCACTTCTGGGTATCATAATCCCAGAAATGAGTTTATAGGCTGTCATAAAGCCAGATTTAAGATGATGTGCCATGCTGAAAAAAACTTCTTACCAGTGTTTTGGCTCAATAACATGAAATGACTTTAAAGTACTAAAATTTTGAAATTATAAAATTAATTGTATGCCTAAAATCTAGTCTCTGGAAATAATGGGGTTTGTTGGGTTCCATGGCAAGCGCCATCTATCACCAGCTATTTACCAAAAGGCAAAAGTGAAAAGCCTTTGTATAGTGAATATGTACATTTATTCTGAGATAACCCAGTGCTAAAACGCTGATGTCTGATGACATTTCAGGACATTGAAAGCTTAAAATATGTGTGTATAATTGGTTGATAAATGTTTGCCATATCATTTTTTGAATAAATAATTTATATCATGTGATATGTAAACCTAATTATGTCTTCCTAGATAAACAGTCAGTTTTATCTGTGTGCAGTATGACATAAACTAGAGACTAAGCAGAGGAAAAAAAAAGGAAAATAAGTCAAGTTCCTTGAAATTTAAAGTGATACTTTAAGTTCATGGTCCATGTCATACAATGGACACATTTAGGCAGACATCTTTATAGCTAAAAACATCAATCTGAAACTACATAATGTATTATGCATTCATTGCCTTATGTCTAAGGAGTATTTAATTGCTATATATTATTCGGGCCTATTGTCTGATAGAAAGATCTTTATGGCAGCCTTTCAGATTTGAGAATTATCAGTCAGTGAGTAATGAGTATTCGGAAGATCCATATTATTAGCAGCTTTGTTTTTTATTTTTTACCAGACAGTGGTGATTTATTTTAATAAATACAATGTTCTTTTGCAGCTACATTTAAATAGTACTGTTGATTGCACATCTATTGAAATAAAGCAGTGATTTATTTAACTTAGATATTTTGTAGATAATTTGTCTACATTAGCAATATTGTTAGCACTTTCATTTCTAATTCTTTGGCCATTTGTGTTATCTACATAATAAATAATTAAAAGTAACACATGTCACAAAGGTAAAAGTAGCCTCATGATAGATGTTGAAGTTGTGGTGAGATGTGTTAGAGTCATGGCAAATGTTGAAGTTGTGGTGAGATGTGTTAGAGTCATGGCAAATGTTGAAGTTGTGGTGAGATGTGTTAGAGTCATGGCAAATGTTGAAGTTGTGGTGAGATGTGTTAGAGTCATGGCAAATGTTGAAGTTGTGGTGAGATGATTTAGAGTCGTGGCAAATGTTGAAGTTGTGGTGAGATGTGTTAGAGTCATGGCAAATGTTAAAGTTGTGGTGAGATGTGTTATAGTCATGGCAAATGCTGAAGTTGTGGTGAGATGTGTTAGAGTCATGGCAAATGTTGAAGTTGTGGTGAGATGTGTTAGAGTCATGGCAAATGTTGAAGTTGTGGTGAGATGTGTTAGAGTCATGGCAAATGTTGAAGTTGTGGTGAGATGTGTTAGAGTCATGGCAAATGTTGAAGTTGTGGTGAGATGTGTTAGAGTCATGGCAAATGTTGAAGTTGTGGTGAGATGTGTTAGAGTCATGACAAATGTTGAAGTTGTGGTGAGATGTGTTAAGAGTCATGGCAAATGTTGAAGTTGTGGTGAGATGTGTTAGAGTCATGACAAATGTTGAAGCTGTGGTGAGATGTGTTAAGAGTCATGGCAAATGTTGAAGTTGTGGTGAGATGTGTTAGAGTCATGACAAATGTTGAAGTTGTGGTGAGATGTGTTAAGAGTCATGACAAATGTTGAAGTTGTGGTGAGATGTGTTAGAGTCAAGGCAAATGTTGAAGTTGTGGTGAGATGTGTTAGAGTCATGACAAATGTTGAAGTTGTGGTGAGATGTGTTAAGAGTCATGGCAAATGTTGAAGTTGTGGTGAGATGTGTTAGAGTCAAGGCAAATGTTGAAGTTGTGGAGAGATATGTTAGAGTCATGGCAAATGTTGAAGTTGTGGTGAGATGTGTTAAGAGTCATGGCAAATGTTGAAGTTGTGGTGAGATGTGTTAGAGTCAAGGCAAATGAAGTTGTGGTGAGATGTGTTAAGAGTCATGGCAAATGTTGAAGTTGTGGTGAGATGTGTTAGAGTCATGACAAATGTTGAAGTTGTGGTGAGATGTGTTAGAGTCATGGCAATCGGTGTGGTGACCAGTTCGCTTATTAACCACTTTTGTCTTTTAGCCAGAAGCTTCCCCACCCCCATTGGTATACTATAATCCAGCACTATTCTTGCCATTACATATGATCATCTTTAGAGCCATATCCTTTTTTCATCATCATCAGCCTAGTTGCCTAGATCATTTTAATAATTACTTTATTCACCACTTCCAATATCATCATCATCTTGTTATTCACCCTTTTGATCATCATTTCGTATCATCTTTTTAACAGAACAATTATACATTACACATTTTTCATGTGGATGAAGGGACAGTTTTAGTATTTCCAGCTGTATTTTGTAATATTCTCTTCTTCTGTGTTCATCTGGAGTTTTTTTTTCGGACGTGATTGTGTTGTGCCTGTTTACAGCAGAGCTGCGTTCTTGCGCCGTTAGGCACATCCAACTTCTGCAGGCATTTGTTGACCAGGTTAACCTTCCCGGGGGTTTCTTAAGACGTTTGACTCTCACTGTTGTGGTGTTATCCCCCATCCTAGCTGGCCCATATAGAACAGCCAAAGACACCCTGGTCAACCCTCAAGGGAAGGCAGGGGCAGACCATGGGCATTCCCCGCCATCCAAGGAGGCTTCCATACTTGCAGAGCCATCACACAGCGCTCTGGTACTGGGCTCACCCAAGGAATCGTCACGTCCTGCACATGGCTGCTTAGCCTCACTTCCGTATATTGGGCCTTCCGTTCACCATAGGCTGTTCTTCCGGAAACCAGAAGAATGCAGTCTGCAGATGACATCCACACAGTGAGCTTTCGATTCGGACTTTCCACGTAATGGATTTGCTATCCAAGCAATATTCCATTTCATGCCTCTGGGACGCTTTTGTAACCGACATACCTGTGGTATGAAGTGTGGCAGTCTAATACTTCTTCATGCACCTTTAGATGTCAACCTGAATGTAGTTAAAGTAAGCTGTGGTCAACTTGAGCTTGTTGATATCTCCATAGAGCTTGTCCTCAAATGAAGCAGGTGTGGGCCAAAATATCTTTCTCTGTTCTGCAAATATTGGGCACTCCTGCAGCAAATGTTTAGCTGTCATTTTACCAGTTCCACAATTACATTCATCGGTATCTCCTATCTTTAGTTTATTGAACAAGTGGTATTTCAGCCTGTTATGTCCTGTGCGGAGTCTGAAGATTGCTACTTGTTCTCTTCGGTCGAGTTTGTAATATGCATCATCCTTCTGGTGGCCTGGATGCTCTGATTCCCATTTGGTTCTATAAGTGCTTTTTATAAACCTCTTTGCCTCATTATAGGTTATGTCTATGTCAGGCTGTGGTAGTCGTCCGCACTCTTTTGCTAGTCTGTCAGCCTCTTCATTTCCAGGTATACTGCAATGTTATGGGATCCACTGCATTACAACTGTTTTGGTTTTTTGGCATAGACCATGGAATGCTGCTCTTAGGTCAGCTAGTTCTGTGCTGTTTTTGCTCTTCAGTATTGAGACAGCTGACTTTGCATCTGTGAAGATAGCTATTTGCTTCTCTTTATTTTCCTCCATCAAGAGCATTTCTGCTGCAGTTTTCAAAGCCTCTACCTCTGCTTTGAAGTTACTTGAAAATTTTCCAGTTGCCACTGACTGTTTTTTTTCACTCCATTTTTTAAATTTAGGAGAATTCCTCCTCCTCCATTTTCTATTGAATTTTTGGCTGATCCATCTGTATATGCATGGGTCCAATTGCTGCTTGGGTAATGTTCTTTTATGTAGTTTAGGGTTATTTTTCTTCTTTCGGTTTCATTCTGAGTGTTCTTTTTCTCAATACCAGGAATGTTTTCTATCATCTCAGGCAGTTGCTGCTGTCTCCAAGCTGGGAACTTGTGTGCATTGTAAATGGGTTTGACTGTTGATATGTTAAGTATAGGATCTGCCCTAATCTTTCATTTTGCAGTTTCTACAAAGTTGCTACGCTTCAGTCTTCCCTTTCCAAAACCATTAAACCTGTTATACATAGGGTGGTCTGTCAATCTTCTAAATTTTTCTGCTTGTTGCTGGGCTCTGCTATCTCTTCTATCCTGCATTGGTTGTAAACAAGTGATCTTTTCTAGTTCATTAATAGGCGTTGTCTTCAGGCTTCCAGTTATGATTCGCATTCCTTGATTTTTGTTAAAGTTTGACTTAGCTGCTGTTGCCCAAGCTGCAATGCCATATTCCAGTACTGGCCTCACCCGTCCAGTATATAACTTCTTGAGAACTTTCTCATCTGCTCCCCACGTTGTACCAGCAAGCTTTTTCATGATTGCCATTCTTTGCCTTGCTCTTGTTCGATTTTTCTCAACCTGTGTCTTCCATGTCAGGCGACGATCAAAGGTGACTCCTAGATAGTTTGGATTTTCTTCATGGCACAATATTTTTCCATTCAATACCAGCTTAGGTTGCTGAGTTTTATTTGAGAGGGAGAACACTGTGCATGTTGTTTTCTCCTCACTTATCTTCACTAGCCATGATTTTGACCAGTCCTCTAGCGCTAATAAGGCTTGCTGTATTCTGCTGTTAGCTGTACTAATATATTCTTCAGATGTCCATATGGCTAGGTCATCTGCAAAGGAGGATGTGTGTACTCTGGCTGGAAAATTTTCCGTGATGTCATTTATATATGCTAGGAATAATGTTGGTGAAAGAACTCCTCCTTGGGGGACACCTTGCTCCAACAGCATCATTTTGCTGGTTTGTCCTTGTACTTTTGTCCTGGCAGTTCTGTTCTCAAGGTAGTGGCTGATCCATTTGTACATTTTCCCACAAACATGTATTTTTTGCAGTTTTACTTTCAGTCCTTCCTTCCATACTTTATCAAATGCTTTTTCTAAATCTATCCAGACCGCTAGTGTGTGCTTTTTCTCTTGGAAGGCATCCTCTATTTCCTGAGCTATATAGGTTATTTGATCTTCAGTGGATCTGTACTTTCTGAATCCTGCTTGGTGTGGTGTTAAGAGTTGGTTTTCTTCCAGATGCCATGTTAGCCTGCCATTGATAATGCGTTCCATTAATTTTCCTACACAGCTAAGTAGACTGATAGGTCGATAGCCATTTGGTTCTTCCAGGTCTTTTCCTTTCTTTGGGACTGGTATTAGTATAGCTTCCTTCCATGCCTGTGGGACTATTCCTCTCTTCCAGCTGTAATTTAGGACTGCTAGTAGTTTCTTTTTTGCCTTAGTGCCTAGTCCTATTAGCATTTCATTTGTGATTCCATCCTTTCCTGGTGATTTCTTCTTTTTTAGGGTATTCATTGCCTGTTCCATTTCTTCCATTGTTAGATTTGCCATCATATATTCTGCTGCTGTCTCTGTATTACTATGATGTATCTGTTTATCTTTGATTGCTTTCTTCTGTTCGGTTGTAATATCAATGTGGTTTGCACTGGCATAGTGTTCCATTAGTGCATTTGCAGCCTTTTTTCCTGTAAGCAAGGCATTTCCTTGTTTAATTGTTATTTGTTTGTTTCTAGGTCCTTCATTGTTCATGGCTTTCACTAGTTTCCATAGTTTGTTTCCATCCCTGTCAAAGTTCAGGTTTTCTGTTTTTTCCCTCCAACAATCTCTTGTTGTTTGATTTACTGTTCTTTTATATTTTGCTGAGATTGCTTTGAGAGAGATGTTCGTTTCAGTTGTTTGTTCTCTCTCTGTTGTCTTCCTGGCATCTTCAACTTTGTCCTCCAAAATTTATAGTTCTTCAGTCCAGTATGGTTTGTAATCTTTCCTTGCTCCTCTTGGAATAGACTCAGTGGCCGCCTGTATTATTGCTCTGTTTAGACTTTCCATCATTTGCTTCATGTTGCCATATCGTGTATTTATATTTTCACAATATTTGTCTGTTAGTATAGCAAATCTGTCCCAATCTGCTCGTTTGTAATTCCAGCGGGGCAAAGGCTTTTGCTCCTGTGGAACATACTCCATATTCATTACAAGCTTGATTGGTCTGTGGTCACTACCTGCTAATTGGTCAAGCACATGGCGATCGATTTTGTGGAGGATGTCTCCTGTGCAGAAAGCTAAGTCTGGAGTAGAAGTGGTAAACCATCTTCTGGAGTAGAAGCTCGGTGTGTCATCCGCTTTGTTGAGTAGATGGAGATTTGAGTCTATTTCCCAGTCCTCCACTTCATCTCCTCTTTTGTCAGTATCTGGGTATCCCCATCTATCTGAACGGCTATTAAAGTCTCCGACAATAATGCAGTTTGTGTCAGTTATTTTCATGTTTGAGAGTGTAAGGTCCTTATCTGCTGTAAATTGTAAATTCTAATTTTCACGTCCTTTATGATTATATCAACACCTATAATTTCCATTTGGTTGTCAGAGATCATAGATACTTCGCTGCAAGGTATTGTATTTCGTGTAAGTATTAGAACTCCTTTGTGTCATTCGTGGTCGAAACGTGTGGCCTGATATCCTCTGACTGAGAATTTGCGATTGGCGTTGAGGTGTGTCTCTTGAATGCATGCCACATCTATTCTATCTTTATGAAGACGCTTTGTTAGGGAGACTTTCTTGTTATAAATTCCTTCGGCATTCCACTGTAGTATGTTGAGTGTCCGGGGTGATTGGTCAATAGCTCTTAACCTACTCCTCTGTGTCTTGACTTCACAGCACAGGGGAAGGTGACCACCAGTAGTCATGGGTGGACCCCCTCAAGGCAGGGGGCCTGGCACTATCACCGCCTGATGGGACTTCACTGGATTAGCACCATAACAATTAATTTTCATCTGTGGCATCATAAATTGATTAAGTTACGTTGCACTGCTTTGTCAAGCCTGTGGCTCAGTACATCCGATTTTGACAAGCATTTTTTGGGGTGCTTTCCCTAGCCTTTGACTGTCCCCAGTCTACCTACAAGGCAGCAGGTTTTGTGTCTCTTTGTCTGGTTCCTCTCCCTTGACCTGTCCGACATGGGTGACCCTACCAGTAGCTGTGCTACTGTCTGCATAGCTCTTGGGGTCATTGGAACGAGCAAGCCCCTGTACCTCGTCACGGTAGACACACGCAGAGGGGTTTTGTAATATTAGAAAAGTAAGGCTGTTTTATGGTTAAAACTAGCAAAAGTAAAAAAAGGAAAGAATCCTTCAACACGCCACAGGTGCACTGAGCAAGCGGTGCTAGACACAAATGTGTATAGACCAAATGACATGCAGCAGGTGACGTGGTCGGTATCAAGCAGGTTGTCTTTACTTCCCAAGACATTTCATGGTACCAATGTTAAGCTGGATCGACCTTGGAACTCAGGTCAATTTTAAAATGTTTAAACCGCCCTTATCATTACTACTGCTATTTGACAATTAGGATTTTGCACACTGATATTCACAAAATGCAATACAGAAATATGTATTATACATTTTTATTTATAGCAGTTAGAATATAAAAGATATATTTAAAAAACAAAGATGACACTATAAAGAAAAAAATATGTTAATCACTGCCTTGTGTTCCTTGTAGAGCATGGGAGATGAAAGGATGAAACTTACCATATCGATCAGTAAGCTCTGAATTAGCTCCTCTTGATAACAAAAGCTCACAAATATTCCGATGGCCTTCTTTTGCTGCTAGCATCAGTGGTGTGCTGTGTTCATAGAATTAGAAATAATGAAGCTTACAACAATAAATAATTAGGTATTTCAATCTGATAAATGATCAGTCAGCAATATTAAAACGCCATTAAACTAAGTATTCTATATTTTATTAACATTAATACATACACTTACATAAACAATGAAAATCTCAATGTTGATGATGTAAGAACAAAGATTTTTGGATTGTAATTCAAAATTTTGCACTAACACTACTTCACCACACTACCAACATCTCAACCAACACATACTCAACCATATCTCACCAACCATACTAACCCATACCTCAACAACCATACCTCAACCATACCTCACACAACCTCCCCTACCTCACCACAACCTCACACCACCTACTACCCATGACACACCTGAACCAACCCTGCCCACCACCCAACTACTCAACCACCCACATACCTCAACACAGTACCTCAACCACCCATACCTCAACCACCCATGCCAAGTCATACCTCAACCAACCATGCCAAGCCAACTCAACCAACCTGCCATCCTCAACCAACTATGCCATACCTCAACCACCAAGCCATACCTCAACCACCTCATGCCATACCTCAACCAATCCATGCCATACCTCAACCAATCCAGCCATACCTCAACCACCTCATACCATACCTCAACCAACGATCCCATACCTCACCTCCATGCCATACCTCAACCACTCATATCATACCTCAACCATCCATCCATACCTCAACCACCATGATCCATACCTCAACCAACATCCATGCCATACCTCAACCACCAACATACCTCAACCAATCATGCCATACCTCAACCCTCATACCATACCTCAACCAATCCATGCCATACCTCAACCACTCATACATACCTCAACCAATCCATGCCATACCTCAACCACCTCATACCATACCTCAACCAATCCATGCCATACCTCAACCACCTCATACCATACCTCAACCAATCCATGCCATACCTCAACCACCTCATGCCATACCTCAATCAATCCATGCCATACCTCAACCACCTCATACCATACCTCAACCAATCCATGCCATACCTCAACCACCTCATACCATACCTCAACCACCTCATGCCATACCTCAATCAATCCATGCCATACCTCAACCACCTCAGCCATACCTCAACCAATCCATGCCATACCTCAACCACCTCATCCCATACCTCAACCAATCCATGCCATACCTCAACCACCTCATACCATACCTCAACCAATCACATGCCATTACCTAAACACAATCATGCCATACCTCAACCAATCCATGCCATACCTCAACCAATCCATGCCATACCTCAACCAATCCATGCCATACCTCAACCAATCCATGCCATACCTCAACCACCTCATACCATACCTCAACCAATCCATGCCATACCTCAACCACCTCATACCATACCTCAACTAATCCATGCCATACCTCAACAAATCCATGCCATACCTCAACCAATCCATGCCATACCTCAACCACCTCATACCATACCTCAACCAATCCATGCCATACCTCAACCACCTCATACCATACCTCAACCAATCCATGCCATACCTCAACAACCTCATACCATACCTCAACCAATCCATGCCATACCTAAACCAATCCATGCCATACCTCAACCAATCCATGCCATACTTCAACCAATCCATGCCATACCTCAACCAATCCATGCCATACCTCAACCAATCCATGCCATACCTCAACCACCTCATACCATACCTCAACCAATCCATGCCATACCTCAACCACCTCATACCATACCTCAACTAATCCATGCCATACCTCAACCAATCCATGCCATACCTCAACCAATCCATGCCATACCTCAACCACCTCATACCATACCTCAACCAATCCATGCTATACCTCAACCAATCCATGCCATACCTCAACCAATCCATGCTATACCTCAACCAATCCATGCCATACCTAAACCAATCCATGCCATACCTCAACCAATCCATGCCATACCTCAACCACCTCATACCATACCTCAACCAATCCATACCATACCTCAACCAATCCATACCATACCTCAACCAATCCATGCCATACCTAAACCAACCCATGCCATACCTCAACCACCTCATACCATACCTCAACCAATCCATGCCATACCTCAACCAATCCATGCCATACGTCAACCACCTCATGCCATACCTCAACCAACCCATACCATACCTCAACCAATCCATGCCATACCTCAACCACCTCATACCATACCTCAACCAATCCATGCCATACCTAAACCACCTCATACCATACCTCAACCAATCCATGCCATACCTCAACCACCTCATACCATACCTCAACCAATCCATGCCATACCTCAACCAATCCATGCCATACCTCAACCACCTCATACCATACCTCAACCAATCCATGCCATACCTCAACCAATCCATACCATACCTCAACCAACCCATGCCATACCTCAACCACCTCATACCATACCTCAACCAATCCATGCCATACCTCAACCACCTCATACCATACCTCAACCAACCCATACCATACCTCAACCAATCCATGCCATACCTCAACCAACCCATGCCATACCTCAACCACCTCATACCATACCTCAACCAACCCATACCATACCTCAACCACCTCATACCATACCTCAACCAATCCATGCCATACCTCAACCACCTCATACCATACCTCAACCAATCCATGCCATACCTCAACCAATCCATACCATACCTCAACCAATCCATGCCATACCTCAACCAATCCATGCCATACCTCAACCACCTCATACCATACCTCAACCAATCCATGCCATACCTCAACCAACCCATGCCATACCTCAACCAATCCATACCATACCTCAACCAATCCATGCCATACCTCAACCACCTCATACCATACCTCAACCAATCCATACCATACCTCAACCAATCCATGCCATACCTCAACCACCTCATACCATACCTCAACCAATCCATGCCATACCTCAACCAATCCATACCATACCTCAACCAATCCATACCATACCTCAACCACCTCATACCATACCTCAACCAATCCATGCCATACCTCAACCAATCCATACCATACCTCAACCAATCCATGCCATCCTCAACCAATCCATACCATACCCCAACCAATCCATGCCATACCTCAACCACCTCATACCATACCTCAACCAATCCATGCAATACCTCAACTAACCCATACCATACCTCAACCAATCCATGCCATACCTCAACCAATCCATACCAAACCTCAACCAATCCATGCCATACCTCAACCAATCCATACCATACCTCAACCAATCCATGCCATACCTCAACCAATCCATACCATACCTCAATCACCTCATACCATACCTCAACCAATCCATGCCATACCTCAACCAATCCATACCATACCTCAACCAATCCATGCCATACCTCAACCAATCCATACCATACCTCAACCAATCCATGCCATACCTCAACCACCTCATACCATACCTCAACCAATCCATGCCATACCTCAACTAACCCATACCATACCTCAACCAATCCATGCCATACCTCAACCAATCCATGCCATACCTCAACCAATCCATACCATACCTCAACCAATCCATGCCATACCTCAACCAATCCATACCATACCTCAACCAATCCATGCCATACATCAACCAATCCATGCCATACCTCAACCAATCCATGCCATACCTCAACCACCTCATACCATACCTCAACCAATCCATGCCATACCTCAACCACCTCATGCTATACCTCAACCAACCCATGCCAAGTCATACCTCAACCTAACCATGCCAAGCCATACCTCAACCAAACCATGCCATACCTCAACCAACACATACCTCAACCAACCCATACCTCAACCAACCCATATATCAACCAACACATACCTCAACCAACACATACCTCAACCAACACATACCTCAACTAACCCATGCCACACCTGAACCAACCCATGCCACACCTGAACCAACCCCTACCTCAACCAACCCATGCCATACCTCAACCAACCCATACCATACCTCAACCAATCCATGCCATACCTCAACCACCTCATGCCATACCTCAACCTAACCATGCCAAGCCATACCTCAACCAAACCATGCCATACCTCAACCAAACTATGCCATACCTCAACCAACCCATGCCATACCTCAACCAACCCATGCCAAGCCATCCTATCTTAATCTTTACCTTTTACTAGGAATTAAATCACTTTTCCCAGGAAGGTTAACCCGGTCAACAAATGCCCGCAGAAGCCGGATGTGTCGGCCTAACAGCGCAAGAATGCAGCTCTGCTGTAAACAGGCACAATGCAATCACATCCGAAAAAAAACTCCGGATGAACGCAGAAGAAGAAATCACATTTTGGTGATAACACACACAAATACACAACCAGCAATGACTGCACACACCACTCACAGATATATGAGTGTTAAAGTAAATTCAGCAGTAACACCTAAAAAGCACAAATCATAGACTAACTCATCTTAGACATCCATTGAAACAAAGCAAAAATCATGCAATAACTCGATCTGAGACAAATCAATTGACACAAAGCACAGATCATACAATAACTAGGTAATTCGATCATGCCACGACCCGAACTGAAACCGGAAGTGATATACCGCGCCACCCCGCAATGATCCATTGTGTCTCCAAAGATGGCTGCTGTAAAGACCATTCATACTTTTGACGTCATTCATTCATTCAAATATCACGTGAGAATAACAGACGCCATCTTAGATTCTGCAGGATAGGTCAGTCTAATATTCTATGCATAACGATTGGTTGAAATTATGTTGGCTTTTAAATAAATACCTTTATTTGACACACGGATAGTAATTTACTTTCTAGAGCTTGTATAAATTAATCTGTATTTATTTTTAGATGGATTTTCGAATTCTGCACACATTTTTACATATATTTGGAGAGTTTCATCAGCCAACCGTCATCCACCTGTGGTATAAAAAAATATTTTGTGAATGGAAAGCCAAGATGGCGGCCGACACGAATATCGATCGGACCAGCTCAAAACGTGCAATTTGAACTACTAAAGTTAAAGAAAATACAAGTTTAAAGATTATTAATAATTTATTTGTATACTTGTACTATTTTTTTTATCATTTAACATGACGGAACATATTGATGAAGTCAGATTTCATATCCGTCAATGACATGTTTGATACAATCTCGGATGGACCGGAAGCTGAGAAAATGAGACACACTAAAGATCCTCAAAAGTATGCGGAACATGAGAAAATCTTAATCCGTTTTACCTTCACAAAAATGTGAATATCTCCACTTAGAATTGACATACAGTCATCATTAAGGTACCATTAGATTTAATTTTTCAAGGCCTATCTACCTGTGGTAGTCACATTTGTAAAAACTCAATTTTAAAATCATGAATGGAACCTGCTACAATAACTCTACGTGAGACACATCCATTGACACAAAGCACAAATCATACAATAACTCTATCTGAGACACACCCGTTGACACAAAACACAGATCCTACAATAACTCCATCTGCATCACATTCATCAACATAAAGCACAAATCATACAATAACTCCACCTGAGACACATCCATCGACACAAAGCACAAATAATACACTAACTCTATCTGAGACACACCCGTTGGCACAAAGCACAGATCATACACTAACTCGATATGAGACACATCCATTGACACAAAGCACAAATCATACACTAACTCTATCTGAGACACATTCATTGACACAGCAAAACTTACACACTATCTTTATCTTGACAATTAACATCAGCACCCTTGTCTAGCAGCCATCTTGAAATATCAAACAGCCCCTGATGGGCGGCGAAAAACAGAGGTGTTTTGCCACCCTGAAATATATGAAAACAACTACATAACATGTTAGAGGATTTTGCTTTTGACTTTAGTGAAAGTACTTTATTCAGCTTTATCAAAACGATAAATCACAGAAGTGCAGTTACAGACACCCACTGGTAAAATATCATAATATAGCAATTACCAATTTTACTGAATAAATCCCCGGTTAATACTATCTTAATACTGGGTAGGTAACTGGAGAACAGTAAGACCAAGAGATGGATAGAAAAACACATAGAAGATTATACAAACACAGAAATGGCATGAAGGAATAAGTCTGGGAGACAAGAGAAAATGTTAATAAACATAAAGATAAAGTTAATTTCACAGCAAATACTGCCATTGGGGTGTGAAGTGTAAGGTCTTCATATATTTTAAGTTTCATATAATGAGGTGAAGTGGCCAGATTCCTTCCTAGACAATCCTCAGACAATTTGAGAATTGTCTGGCGCTCATTTTAATGAAGAAGATAATAAAAAAAATTAGAAATGCATGTCTACTCTACACATCAAGGCGATTGTTTACAAGTACTTTACCTGGTCAACAGCATTTGGGTCAGCATTCTTCAACAAAAGCAGTTTCACACAATCCTGATTCTGGCCAAAGCAAGCATGGTGAAGTGCAGTCATGCTATTACAATCTCTTTGATCAACATTAGCCTCTTTCTGAAGACAGTCACATTTTAAAACGTGTTTCACCAAGCTTAAATATAAGAACATGATTATTTCAAATAAACACAACTTTGAGTAATTGTAGCAACAGGGGTGCAATGTAAAAGATTACAGTAAGGAACCCCTTTCATGTCATGAGGTGTAAAGGGAATATGGTGCTAGCCCCATATTTTTAGAGCCAATCAGAATTTGATGTGCTTATGTGGTGGTCTTTGCAGATAACTTCCTGGTACCCATTTTAGTCTTGGGCCAACCTGGCAGAATGGGTGCACATTTCAAAGTTTGAACACCCCCCCCCCCCCCCCCCCCCCCCATTTTTTCAAGATCAGCTTCAACCTTTGGGAGAAGTGTAATCATCCATGCCAGTTCATAATAGCACATGGAAAGTAAAATTAGTTAGGCATGTGTGACTTCTGCGAAAAATTGACATACACTAAACATAGACAGTGTACATACCTTACAACGAAACTCCACTATGGTAAACATAATTCACAGGGGGAAAATAAATAATAAAATAAACATAAGTATACCACGACACAATAAACGTTTTGATTATACTAATTTTCATCGGGAACAAAATAAACAGACTTAAAGGAAAACAGGACATTAGAAAATGTAATATTAAATCACAAATCCTTCGTTGTTAGGAAGGCGGTGTAGAGGTTCAGTTCAGTTCAGTTGTGAAAGGTGCAAATAAGAAAATGTGGAGCCAAAGGTGTGCAAACAGTTAGATATGGATATATAGAAGAAAGTCAGCAGAGTTATAGCAGTGGCAGTCTACAAAAGTATTGATTGCCACTGGATGGATAATAACACTTGTTGACTGGCATTTTCCATACTCAGCACACTGGCTGTCTCATAAATGTGACATCTGTTACATTACGTGTGTGTTTGTACAGACAGATAACATAAACACGTCAAAATGTAACATCTGACTGACCTTTAATAATTTATTCACTGTACTTGTGTGACCTTTAGCTGCTGCCCGCTGAAGTGCTGTTACACCTGTGGAAGCAATAACATAAGTCAGATTATCTCATTTTAATAATTAATAACATGTAGCATGTCCATTGCAGGATGTCGCTCTCATCATGGCCAGCCATAAAGATTCTTGAACTTTGCAAGTTCCACTGCCTCATGCATTTTCATGCCCAAGGCATCTTTAATGCCCTGTGCCCATCTTAAATGTTTAAATGTTTCTCTTGGAGTGAGTAAGTTAACCAGGTTTCACTGCCATAAAGAAGACTCAGGTATGGAGTTCTACCTCTCCATAGCACAAAGCCTGAGCTAAATTGTAGAGACTATGAATTGTCCATGCAGCATGATTCCTTTCTCAACCTGCCTAGTTTACTCCAGAGGAATAAATAAAATTACCTAAAGGTAACACCATTACATCTGAAACAAGACAAGATGCAAAAGCTGCCAGATCAGCAGATATATGCTCTAACAATAACCTCACATATGCAACAATATTTACAACACAATAATGAATATAAAGCATTCAATGTTTTTGTTTCACAAACCTTGAATTGTGGGATCATTTACATCTTGTGTTATTGCAAAGATGGCATCTATAATCTGCTCATTTCCAGATTCACATGCCAGATGAAACCTGTGATAAACAAAGCAGAAAGTAAATTGAGAAATAATTTTGACATCCATTATAACCCAAAATTAATCTGAATTTTACTAGTGAACAGAAAAACCACAGTACAACCACAATACATTATGTACCAAATAATACAGTCCTATCTGAAACAAGTCATTGTATTTAATTATTTGGGTAATTTAGGTCGAAGATATATTCAGTAAGTTAAATGAATAACCCAAGCATAGGCAGCACTTCATAAGATGAAGAATATTTTCTGAAATGTATATTTGTCAAATTAGTTGAGGAACAGAGTTCTCAAGAGCTAAATTAAGCCCATTTCTGATGTATGGAAGCGAATCATGACAATTAGCAGACAAGTGGAGAATTATGTGGAAGCTGCAGAAATGTGGTTTTTTAGAAGAATGATGAGAACACCATGGGTGAACAGAAAAAGCCATGAAGACATTTTGAAAGAAGTGAACTCATAAAGAGAACTGGCTACTGACATCAGAAGAAGACAGTCTATATTATTTGGGCATGTCATGAGAAGAGGAAAGCTGGAGTATGTCATCACAACAGGAAAATTTGAAGGGAAGAGAAGCAGGTGGAAGCCAAGAAAGAAGATGCTGGACATTTTGACTTCATGGCATGGAGGAAAATCAATATCCGAACTGGTTGGCAGGACATAACACCAAACGACATGGACTATCAGAAGAAAAATTTGTTAATATGTAAGGTATTTACCAGATATATGGAAAAGTCAGGACCAAAGTATGCAGCCCTTTCTTTAATGTGTATGATACATACCAGGTATGTCAAAATCTCAAAGTCAGGACCAAAGTATCTTCAAATGTTAGGTTTATACCAGATATGCCAAAGTCTCAAAGTCAAGACCAAAGTATCTTTGATATGTTAGGTATATACCAGATATGTGATTTCAGGACTAAAATGCACAGCCCTAGATTTTAATACATCTGCTGCATGCTAGGCAAATCAAAGTCAGGACTAAAGGTGCAGGCAAATGGTATGAATGTTGTCAGTGACTAACTGAACTGCTTGCATCAGGGTTGGCAAATTTCAGCTGACCAAGACACTGCTTCATGAAGAAGCATTCAATTTCCATTTAAAGAAAATTATGACTATAAAAATAACAGCTAAAACACAAGTGAGAAACACAAACATCACTGACACTGATTTTCCCTGAGGTCCCAGCTTCGTTGGCATGACTGATGATTTCAACACAAGGGACTTCACTTGTTTGACATTTTGTTGTTTGACAGCGTTCCATAACTTCTCATCATTTTTATTCCAAGGTGAACTGTAGGAAGGCAGCTGCAAAGATAAATAAGTATTTCATAAGAAACAAATATAAATATAATCTACATAAAACATAAATATATTCCATGTAGCATATATAACTCTATGTGTTCACATTTTATTTTTTTAAAATTGTTTAATCGTGCAATGAGATATAATAAATAACAGCTTCACCAGATATTCTTCACTGCAGACTTTGGGACATCATCTAGACCCGAGCTCTTCCATCCAGAAGTTTGACAGTTTATTTTCAGAAGGTTCCTTATAGTTAACAGCCGGCTCTGTGGAGAAGGGGTTACGATCGTAGTTCGAAATCCTGCATACCATGTTTGAAACACAGCTGTGGGCGAATTGGCAGCAGACCGCCTTATGTTGGCTTTTTATGAAATGGTATGGGTGTTGGTCATTCAGAAAGCAATGGCAAACTACGACGTGTAAACTTGTCCAGGAATCACGAACAGCCAAAACATGCTGCGGTTGATTCCTACGTCCTGTAAAGGATATGCAACTAACTTTATTTAACCATAGTTGACATCCAGCTCCACTTCTGCAGGCTGAATAGCTGAAGAGTCATTTGGGACTGGTCCATTCAGAAGTTCCTTAAAGTATCCATCTCATGTCATGCAGAGATTATATAAATTTCCTGTTAATACAGACATGATCAATCTTCTTCTTCCTCTGCGTTCATCCTGAGAGTTTTTTCGGACGCGTCTGCGTTGTGCCTGTTTTCAGCAGAGCTGCATTCTTGAGCCGTTAGGCCGACACATCTGACTTCTGCAGGCATTTGTTGACCAGGTTACCTTCCCGGATGGATCAATCTGATTGTCTGTAATACCCATGTTGCTTTACGTATTCTTGTATGTGGAAACACACTTTGACCTATGACATATTGATTCAGTGCACAGAAATTGGTGAATAATACTTCAATTTGTCTATTTTTCCCAAGTCTGTGTATCTCCTTCCTAACCCGTGTTATCTGATCCTATCTTGTTTGGCATTCAGGTCACTCATCAAAACTGATATTGTCATTTCTTTGAGCACTCATAATACTTTGAAGTTTCATGTAAATTCTCCTGTACTGATTCATCCTGATCATTAATGTATATCCTGGAGTCTTCTTGGCTTTCTTTCTTTGTATCATTTTGCTCATGATAACATCAGTCATCAATAATTGCCTTTACTTGTTTTCTTTCACTGGTAAGTTGGCATGTGATGTTTCTTTCACTGGTAAGTTGGCATGTGATGTTTCTTTCACTGGTAAGTTGGCATGTGATGTTTCTTTCACTGGTAAGTTGGCATGTGATGTTTCTTTCACTGGTAAGTTGGCATGTGATGTTTTCTTTCACTGGTAAGTTGGCATGTGATGTTTTCTTTCACTGGTAAGTTGGCATGTGATGTTTCTTTCACTGGTAAGTTGGCATGTGATGTTTCTTTCACTGGTAAGTTAGCATGTGATGTTTCTTTCACTGGTAAGTTGCCATGTGATGTTTGTATACTAGTTTTTAGAGCTCGACAAGGTGAACAGGATAAGTGCGCTCGCTCTTAAACTTCCAGTGCTCTGATGGCAAGGTAGGGTGTTCACTCTCTACAGCGGCATTCAGTTGGACTGAAATGCTGACTTCTTGTTCAGAAAGCAATGGCAAACTACTGACAGCAAACTTGCCCACCTAGGGTTCATCTCAATGTCCTAACACAGTACATGTCATTGCTTTAAATGCTAGTTTCTAAACAATCCCATTTGCTACTAATTTTCTGCTCCGGATTTACACATCAATACTATCTGAAGTGACTTTGATGTCCTTATTCCTATGTTTTTTTAAGTTTTATTTTCATTGTTATAACCATGAGATCCACATTAATACCTGTACCTGGATATGTTTTGGCATTCTTAATGCTGTTTTTAAATCTATTAACTAATCATAATATAATCACTTTGGTTTCTTCTTCTATCTCCAGGGTTTTTCCACACATACAATTTCCTAGGTTCATGTTGGAAAAATATGTTACAGATAATGAGATGGTTCTTTTCACGAAACTGTAGCAGCGTGTCTCCTGTCATTTCTAGCCCCTATTATTTCATTTGTCCTACCTGTGCGATCATGTCTCCATGACTATTAATACTGACGATTTTACTACTTTCAGGCTTTGTTGTTAGTCTTCAGTTATGTTTCTAGCTGTTCATCACTATAATCTGTTGCAGGAGCATATATCTGTAGTACTGCTGTGTCAAAAAGTCTTGCCTTCATTTTGAATATTATCTTTTGAGTATTATCTTTATGAGCCCAGATCCATTAATATTTGTCTCTAGATTTCTTACTAAAATCTCTATTTCTTGCTCATGATGATCTTGTCCAGTGTTATAATTAATCATCTCTCCTTATGTCCATCTTGTTTCCAGTACTCATTCACTTCTGAAATGCCAACAAAGTCTTTCCTCTATTTCTACAAAATATGTGGGGATTTTTCACGTAAGCATGACCATTTCTGTGGCAGACCAGGCTGCTTGAATTGTGTTTATAGCATAACATTTATGAAAACTGAAGACCTCATGCAATCTTTTATGGATTCAGGGTCAGAAGTCAGAACATCTGATTGGAAGTGTCTTGAAGAGATTAGAACAGGAATTGCTATGGCAAAGGTAGCAAGATGGGAAACATCCATCCAACCATCATGTGTCATGTTCTGCCATCTCACTCAATCACTAGAGTAGTGGATCAGCTCCGTGTTCCTGTCTCGACCATGCCATATGGCCAAACCATCCAGGTATTTACTTCTCGGTCTTTCCCTGGGTTTTTTCCCTTTGATCTTGCCAGTTGTCACCATGTTCTCCAAGTCATTTCTTCTCATAACATGCCCAAAACATTTTGACTGTTTACATCTAATGATTCTAATCAGTTTACGATCTTCATTTGTTTCTTGAAGGACTTGTTCATTGGTTTTTCTGTCTGTCCATGGTATTCTTTGCATTTTCCTCAGAAACCAAATTTCCACAGCCATCAGATGTTTTTCAGCTTGACTACTCATTGTCCACGCTTCACATCCATACAAAAGTACAGGTTCTATGTAGCACTTCAACACTCTTTTTCTAATTTCAATTGATATCTTTTTATTGGTCAGTATGTTTTTCATTTTGCAAAAGGCTACCTTTGCAATGGCAATTCTTGTTCTAATCTCTTCAAGGCATCTCCCATCAGATGTCACGACTGTTCCGAGATAAGTGTATCGATTCACTTGCTAAAGAATGTGCCCATTTACTCGTATATATCACATTGTGGTATTTCCTTCTTCCCAGTGACGAAAGAGCGGCCTGTCAATACTATTTTATAAGAACTCTAATAGTCTCTAAGAAAACTACACTCATGAACTGAGTGACAAGAGTGCCAATGTGAACCCATAATGTGAGGCAGGCAGCCTGAGTGTTCTAAGCGGAGAGCAAGTGACTGTATAGAAACAAGCACAGCTGCTATGTCAGAAGATACTCACATTTGGTACACTCTTTCCTTTGAACAGATTTGACAGCTTAGACTTCGACATCATCCTCAAGTAGTTCACGTGTTGTTAGTTGAAGTAATCACATGGTATCAACTTGAAAACATGCATACATTTCTGCCGAGTAAATTAAGCTATTTTTATTCCTGTGTTTTAAATATTTGGGATCATGAAAACTGTTGATTTTCTACACTTTTAACCACTTTACAATCTTTGAATACACTTGAGCTAATATGATCATTATATATGGTATGTTAGGAGACCTTGCAGCACACTTGAACTAATATGTTAAGCATCTGTATGTTAAGAGACTTTGCAGCACACCTGAGCTAATATAATCAGTATATACTGTATGTTAGGAGACTTAGCAGCACACTTGAGCTAATATGGTCAGTTAAAAAAAGTTGTTGCATATCCTTTACAAGATGTTGCAGTCAACCCCAGCATTGTTTGGCTGTTTGTGATCTCTTGGCAAGGTTATGTTCAGTAGTTTGCCATTGTTTTCTGAATGATGGACACCCTTACCATTTGATAAAAACCCCAACTCAAGGTGGTCTGCTGCCAAATCACCTGCAACTGTGTTTTAAGCATTGTATGGGGGATTACAAACTGCATCCATAACTCCTTCACCATGGAGCCGGCTAATATGGTCAGTATATAATGTAAAATATGAAACCTTGCAGCACTTGCCTATGTTATAAAGCTGGGTAGAGTGCAAAGCAGTTCATTAACAGTTAGAAAGAGAACAGCACTGCCCCTACTGGGGATGAGATCTAGGAGCACAGTTGGCAGGAGAGTGACACAATTGTTCTGTGCAGACTTCAAGACATTTTTGTCTCACTCCTGTTCTTATTTCAAATGCGTTTGTTAGTTTTCCCCTATAAAGATCTCTGCGAGGCGAGAAATTACTAAATACCAGCAATGGTACACAACCTGTGGTGCTATTGACAGATGCAAAATCAGTACTCGAGGAGCTCCTGTCTGGGAAATTGCCAGTACTAAGGACACTACTTTCTGAACTTAGCAGTCAGCATAAGGTCACCATACAGTGGAAACCATCCCACTGTGGAGTACCCGGAAACGACAGAGCTGATCAATTGGCTATGGAAGGAGCCAAAGAAGAACAGCCTGATGTGCCCGTTACATACCACCAAAAGAAAAGAATGATCAAATCAGTCAGAAAGCCACCAAAACCTGCACAAGATGACTACCACATTATGGACAGACGAGAACAAGTCATTATTCTGCGCCTCAGAACAGGACACAATAGATTACGCAACCACATGTATACAAATTTCAAGATTGGTGAAACAGCCATGTGCACATGTGGATTGGCGTCGCAGACAGCAGAGCACATACTCCAAGACTGCCCAAAATATAACATATCTAAGCAAACCTTCTGGCCTAGAGAGACGACAGTGGAAGATTAAAAAAACTCTATGGACCGCTGTGTGAACTGAAAAAGACAGTTAAATTCATACAAGAGACAGCATTGCAGTTATAGATATATTTCAAGTGAACGAAAGAAGAAGAGAAGATCTCTGCATTTCTGGTCTTTACATATTGGCTTTATTATATCTGCTTGATTGGAAGCCTGCCGGTAAATTCTTTAGTTAATGATAGTTCTTATTCTCTCCAGAATTATCATGCTTAATATTTACTTTGGAACTTACAATAACATTATTTCAATATGATGATCACATTCCTGGGGGTTCTTTTTCATTGGCAATTTCATAAAGCCCTCTCTCTAGTCTGCTGGTATTTCTTTGGTGTCCTGAACTGCTAAATAATTTGTGAAGTTGAGGTATTTACACTGGCTCCTGCTGGGATACTATCTGGGCAAACAGCTTTCCTATCCTTCAGAAATCATCATCATCATTAAGTGACATGCCAGCTGAAATCGGCGTTCATGACTTTCCACAGATCTCAGGCTGTGTTTTCTGGATCAACTCTGCTGATGATATTCCTCCTTATCACCGTCTCAATCCATCCAGCATCCTTTCTCTTGGTCTGCCTCTCCCTCTATGTGTGTATATGTGTGTGTGCTGGTGTGTATGTGTGAGTATGTTTGTATGTGTGTTTATGTGTGTACATGTGAATGTGTGTGTTAGTATGTGTGTATGGGTGTGGATGTGTGTATGTGTGTGTATGTGCATGTGTATATGTGTGTGTATGTGTGTGTGTGTGTGTGTTCATGTATGTATATGTATGTGTATATGTTTGTGTGTGTGTATGAGTGCATGCAGTGTATGTGTGCATGCTTGCAGTGTATGCAAGGGAGTGTGTATTTGTATGTTATGCGAGTTAGTGTGTTATTTGTGAGGATGCTCACGATAATCGTCAGTGTATGTGTGTGTAATGTGTGGGAGTTTGTTTATATTAGTTTAGTGATTATGTGAGGCAGTGTGTATGTGCCTAGATGTGTGAGTGTGTGTAGGTGGGTGTGTATTTTCTATGTGTGTGTATGTGTGTATGCATGTGTGTATGCATGTGTGTATATATGTGTGTGCATGAATGTGTATGTTTGTGTATGTGTGTGTATGTGGAGGTCTTGAGTGTCAGGCATTGGCAGTACCTTTGGTAAGGATGATTGTCATGTCCTTTTCAGGGCCCATTCCCCACTGCTTCAAGCCTGACACCTAGTTCATGCCTGTGGCTCCTCGTAGCTGTCAGCATGCGACAGCCCCCCCCCCCCCCCCCACCCCGGGCAACAGCTGTGGCAGGCTGGTGGCTAAACCAGGCATGGGTAGCCGATTTGGTATCAAACCAATCGGTGAACTAGGGTATGCCTACCCAGCATGTGAAGACAGGATTCGGCAGATTGCGCGGAAAAAATCACTGATGATTCAATGGGTAAAACGGCGTTTACCTGCAAAGCGTTGTGGAGCATAATGAGCATGGCAAGGCATGTAGAGCGCCTTGGTCATCCACTGCACCTGTATTTGTCTCCAATCATCTTGACTTGTCTTGCCCCTGGTCTCAGGCGAGAGAGTGAGATCGACGAATTGCACAACTCTTTCTCACTTTAATCCACTTCATTGCGCAAGTCATTCATCATCCGGCTTCATATATCAACTACAAGCGCTGTGGCGATGGGTGAGCAGCGAAGCAGCAGGCTTGGGTACGCTGGCAGTCATAGTCGCAAACCTGCACACAGTCGGCTCAGGCCATATGGCCATCTTCTACTGACTGGAACAGTAATGGGATTCGGCAGCCCCCTGAGTAACTGAGCAGCCCTCTATAGGAAAGCACTGCTCACCTCCATAGCATGAGGAAGGGGCTAGAAAAGGTGCCCTAAACACTGTCTGCTCCATCATTACCTAACCAGCTAGCTGCGGTTGGTGGGAACCCTATACTGCGGTCGACATACAAACAAAGCAAACAACAGGTAAAGCTAAAAAAAGTAAACCATATTCCTTTGACAATCAGAACTTGGAATGTATGCGCCCTACTTGATGGAGACGGTGCGTCAGGCCCAGAGAGATGAACAATCAAGGATGCGTCAATAGTCCACCTTTACAAGCACAAAAGAAACCATCAATCCTGTGACAACCACCGAGGCATCTCCTTGATCTCAATCGCAGGGAAGATACTCGCCAGAATTCTTCTCAATCGCCTAATGGCCCATCTCGATCAAGGTCTTCTTCCTGAGAGTTAATGTGGCTTCAGAAAAGAACAAGGAACTGCTGACATGATTTTCGCTGCAAGGCAGCTTGCAAGAGAAATGTCAGAAACAGAACTCCTAAATTTTCTCCACTTTCATTGACCTTACCAAGGCTTTTGATACAGTCAGAAGAGAAGGCCTGTGGAAGATTATGGTGAAATATGGCTGTCCACAAAAGTTTGTCCAAATAGTGCGGCAATTTCATGATGGTATGCAGGCAAGAGTAAGGAAAATGGTGAACTGTCTGAGCCCTTTCCTGTCACCAATGGAGTGAAGCAAGGATGTGTCCTGACACCAACACTGTTCAGCCTCATGTTTTCAGCTATGCTGATGAATGCCTTCGAGAATGACATTGGAATAGACATCAACTACCGCATGGATGGAAAGTTGTTCAATCTCAGAAGGCTGAAAGCTAACACCAAAACTAATAGTGACCCGTCAGAGAGCTGCTGTTTGATGATGATTGCGCTCTATATGCCAACTCAGAGGCAGACATGCAACACAATGTTTCAGCTTTCTCATAAGCCTGTGCCAACTTTGGGCTCAATATCAACTTGGAGAAGACTGTAGTTATGTACCAGCCAGCTCCAGGGATTAATTACACCGTGCCGAATATCAAAGTGAATGGTCATAGACTAAGTGTTGTGGACAAATTCACCTTTCTTGGCAGCACCGTGTCACAAGCTGCCACAATTGATGACAAAGTGAATGCAAGAATCTACAAGGCCAGTGCGGCCTTCGGCAGACTGTACAAGAATGTTTGGGACAGAAATAGAATAAGCCTGCAAACAAAGCTGAAAGTCTACAAAGCAGGTGTATTATCCACACTGCTATATGCTTGTGAAACCTGGACTGTTTATCAGCGACATGCTAGGAAACTGAACCAATACCACATAGTCTGCCTTAGGAAGCTATTGAAGATAAAATGGCAAGACAAGATCCCAGACACTGAAGTCCTAGAAAGATCGTCCATGCCCAGTATCCACTCTACTAATGAAGAATCAGATTCGCTGGGCTCGTCACTTAACTCGCATGCCAAATCATAGGCTCCCTAAACAAATTTTTTACGGCGAGCTGCATTGTGGTAAACGCTCCCAAGGCTGCCTTAGGAAATGCTTTAAAGACACTCTGAAAATCTCAGTGACAGCTTTTGGAATTCATCACAACACTTGGGAGACTGCTGCCAAAGACCATAATTTGTGGTGTACATCATTACATAAGGGTGTAGTCACTTGTGAAGCAACCAGGACTGCAAGAGCTGTGAAGAAAAGGCTGGACAGAAAAACCACTGCAGGAGATCCTCCTCCTGGAACGTCAAGCATTCTTTGCCCACATTGTCAAAGAACATTTCGAGCCAAAATAGGCCTTACCAGCCATCTCAGAACTCACGGCTCCATATTTTCAACTCAACTGGATGAAATGAATGGTCTTCATCATTCTTGATGGACAAACAACAACAACAACAACAACAACAGTGTATATATGTGTGTGTGTGTGTACATGTGTGTATATCTTATATGGGTGTGCATGTGTGTTTGTGTGCGATGCTATGTATGTTTGTGTGTGTATGTGTGCATGCATGCAGTGTATGCAAGGGAGTGTGTATTTGTATGTTATTAAGTGTGTGCATAACTGTGAGAGTTTGCGCAAATGATTTAAGTATGTATGCAGGTATGTATAGCCGGCTCCATGGCCGAGGGGTTAGCAGCTTTCTCCGCTAACCCCGAATACTCTCGTCACGTGACGCGATGAGAATTAGCAGTGGTTCGAATCGCAAAAGTGACTTATGAGAGTATGGAGCCGGTCGCTCAGAAAGTCGTGGCGTGCTGATGAGCGTAATCTAGCCTAGGAATCAACATACAGCTGAAAGATGCTGGTGTTGACCGCAATATCCTGAAACAGGATGGAAACGCGGAAAAGAAGAAGAATGCAGGTATGTATGTGTGCGTGTGTGTTTATGAATGTGCATGTGTACATGTGTCTGCCTGTCTCATAACATGATAATATGTATTGTTTATGTTTACAAAATCCATTTGACAATGATTTTTTTTTTCTATGTGAATGTAACATGCACAATTGATGAATAAAACATGAGTGATTGGAAGGGCCGAATGTAAGAAGGGCCTGCGTGCCCATTTTGTGAGCCTTTGAAAATAAAATTTGTTCGTTCTCTTCCCCTCGATCTTTCCAGTTGTCACAGTGTTCTCCAATGCTTCTCTTCTCATCACATGACCAAAGAAAGCTGTTTGTCTCTTTCTAATTGTTGTATATAATGTTCAAATTTCATTAGCCTCTTTCAGGCAGGCGTTATTTACTTTGGCAGTCCAAGGAATTCGCAACATTCATCTTAGGAACCACATCTCTGTTGCTTTCAAGTTCTTCCTAATTTGTTCATTTACATTCCAAGATTCACTGCCATACAGCAAAGCTGGTTCTACATAGCATTTCAGTCATTTCTTCAGCACTCTTTTTCTTACATTCATTGATAGTGACTTATTGCATAATATACTCTTCATTTTTCAAAATGCAGCCTTTGCTTGCCTTATTCTGCTCTTAATCTCTGTTGTACATCTTCCATCTGATGTTATAAATGCCCCTAGGTATTTAAAACTATCCACTTGGTTAAGAATTTCCCCTTCTATTTCTATTTCACATTATGGTGTCACCTGTTTCTTTGATATCACTATTGTTACTGTTTTCTTGATATTCAAGGAGAGTCCTTTCTTTGCACTGAAGCTGACAGCTTTTCTAATTGCTTCTTTAGATGGTTTCTCACATTTGATATTGAACATCACTTCTGTATATGTTAAAACTGGTCTAATTTTATAACACAAGAATTATTGTTCTAACTTATATTGAATTTACTAAACTATATATAAGTATTATAAGTATTATAAGAATAGCCTTTTCAATAGGATGTTCTTCATTTTATAACAACAGCCAGTTCCATGTTCCTTGCTCTATAATTCTATTGTACTAATCCTACATTACAATTCAATTTATATTCATTCATAAAAAACATATAAATATAAATAATATAATATATAAACATACTATATTTACATTGCCATAACTTGTAAAGCAATATTGCAATAATAATATTTATAAATAAATATATTAATTTATTATATATGCTAACAATATTGTACCCATATAAATATAATAAGTGACTAACTTAGGGACTGCTAGCACTGACGCAGCTAATCACCTGTTCTTCGCGGTGAAAGTACGAGTTACCTCTACAACCAGAAACTCAGCTTCCTCGTTGCCAATTTCAAACGACAGTCACAGAATGCCGAGGATCTCAGGTAGATAAAAATTCCTTGAAGACACACGATTGGTTATCAGTTGTATATAACTTTTACAAAAGCCATTAATTATAATAAGCTGTTAACTGATACATTACTTCAGAACTTGAAGTGTGTGGTTCATAAAAGTCCTGTACATATGTAATCAATGCCATTTAAAACAGAATACCTAAAATACAGGAAACTTTTGAACCACATTCCCGTACAGTTCAACGGAATCCTATCACTATCAGGTCACAGTCTTCAGCTGAAAAACCAGTTTTAGTTCAGGTGAGTCTTCCGTTTCTGCGCAACAAACAGACGTACCTAGGCAGCGTCACTCAGCCGTGTTCTCTTGCCGAGTTTAGCTGTCGTGGGTGATTATGTCTTTCTGAAACACGGCCCCCATTGTTGTTTAATAATTCATATCATCATCAGTTATAATAAACAAATAGTGAGGTGCCATCAAAGCAGAAGATGTAATCATATATTGGGTTATTTTCAGAGTTACCTGCAAACGGATGAATAGGTTTTTAAAAAATGCTCAAATAGAGCAAGAAAACAAATATTGTCAAATACGTTTATATTAGAAGGCAGGCTACACAGTAATTGTGAAAGAAAACTATCGGCACACTGAAGATTCGAACCAGTGACACAAATGACGACATCGCATTCGTGACGGATGTGTTACCACAGCAGCTCCAAACGTTGCTGCATTTCACACAGTTGGAAACCTGATCTTCACAGGCTTTATGGTAGTAGTATAAAACATAAGAAACAACGCCAACACGTTAGGATTTGCTGTAATATTGATGTAATCGTTTGCCCATTGACTTACCAAAGCAGCCAACCAGTTAGAAATCCCCAGTTACCTAGTCGCGGGTTGACTGAAACCTTTCCCTCCGTCTAGACAATACAGCTCCGAGGGATTCTCCCCTTCAAGCCCAGGTAACAGAGATGAGGCTGTGAATGTAACTAACGGTGGCCATAGTAATAATGACAGTAATACTGACCACATCACCTTCTGGTATGCTGTTCGGACATAAGTCAAACACAATATACCGTAGCTATAACCTATATGACATCTCTAGTTCATGTCATTTACGTTTCCAAGAGCGTACCACTCATGACATCTGCCCTTATTTCATATTTATCAGCCATTTTATGAACTTGGGTCGACTCTGAAACTATGTTTCTTGGGGCATTAAGCTTTGTCATTACGGCGCTTAGGGAGAAATCCGAGACAGCTGCATTAGTAAATGGGGGTAATAAATGCATATGCTACATTCATACATACTTTCATAGTACTCACACATACACACTCGCATAAATACATGCACACATACACACGCAGAATAACATGCACGCACACACACACACACACACACACAGACATAAGCAAACAAACATGCATAGGGCAGCTTATTCAGCCTGCTCTATTCTGTTTCCGTCTGCCTGTGGATGTTAAACATTGGCTACCTACATATGGGTCCTCCTGGTTGTTGTTTCTGATCCCAGACGTCCGACCCGCTATCCTGGGTCCGTGGAGTGTACTATCCTAAGTGTTTCTACAAATCCGCACCGTGAATGGCCCCCGATCTGCATGGTTTAGAGGCGGGCGTCGTCACTCGAAGCCATTTCATCGTGTATTCTAGAAGTTCGAAGAGGCAGGAATGGTATACACATTAGAAGAACGTTTAATTTAACCGACAAGCGACCGCTAAATTTGAAATACGTTGCTACTGATCAGACGATCAAAAATATCTAACGTTAAAAATCCGAAACAGTGAAGATTAACTGACAATATTAACCATTGGGTTTGGCAGAGAGATTACAAAAGGCACGTAGTAGCTCAAATGTGATGTGCTTTGGTGAATTTGGCAGGCACAGACTGCACGGGCTCTCCCCGCCGAGGGGAGAGGGGGGGGGAATGGATAAACTAACAGCAAAGGGACAAGCATAACATCAGGGATAACTAACTAAATGACCGAAAGAACGTCTTCAAGGCAGGAGACAGACGCCCGGAATCATGACCCGGGCGGGCCCGACCCAAGAGAGTGTCGAGAGTGCAACGGGCCAAACACTTGAAGAAAGGGGTATGCTTTTGAAGATCAGAAGCCCCCTGCGGTGTTTGCTCCGCGTCGGAGTTCCTACGACTAACGTTAAAAATCCGAAACAGTGAAGATTAACTGGCAATACTAACCATTGGGTTTGGCAGAGAGATTACAAAAGGCACGTAGTAGCTGAAATGTGATGTGCTTGACACATTTCCCATACACCTCGTATGACAAAACTCATTCAGTTCCAGGCGTGATATGTGATTGGCTCTTACTCGTGAGTCCCAACCATCAAGTAATGTGTTCTATATCTTCTTACATTTGGCCAGGGCATCCTAAAGATATATGGCTTACTCGGTAGTCACTTCCATCGCGTAATTAGCCTCTGTGAAAGTCATACACTCGTGTTTTCAATAGTGATTAATTTGCCCCATTGGGCGTCTGCTGTAATAAAAAGTGATCGTTTGAAGCCAAATAAATAATGTGCGAATGAAAACATTTATGTAATTCTGAGCCGGTACCAAAGTGCTGTCTTCGCGGGACTATGTTGCAACTCTCTCCTTCTCCTCTCCAAGCTGGGAAACCAGCTCGATGTGCAAGACTGGTACTGAACTTCATATCTGCGTAGTGGCATGTTGGGAGTTACTCAGGTATTGACTCAGCACACTGCACACCGTGGGGCCGCAGTAGTATAGTGGCAAGACCTTTGCCTGCCAATCGGTGACTACAGAATCGAATTCGCACCGACGCTTTTTTCTTTTTTTAAATTCGCACCGACGCATATTTTAAAATTTACCTGGGAGCGCTGCCAGGTCGACCCAGCCTAAAACAGAATTATCTTGAGGCTTGAGAGTGACCGGTGTTTTATTGACCACATCATCCCTGGACTGCCAGTTGGTATATCAAATATGGATCTAGCTCTATGGACCAAACAGGTCATCATTCATTCAGTAGCATGTCCCTCGCAGAAACTCGATTCTTCGATCCTATAACAACCATCCTGAAAATTTCTCGTAAACAATATAAAATAACACAAAGTAGTGCAGCTTTACATAACAGAATTGCAACACATACAGGACGTTGCGGCGATTAGCCTTCATCAGCAAACAAACACATACACAAAACACAACATATAGTCACAGAGAAGATCTCCTGTGACTACATTAAGACGTGACGAAAGGACGAGAAGAAGAAAAAGATGAAAACATGAAAGCAATGAAGAGACAATGAAAATTGGAAAACATGTTCCTACTTACCTCAGAATTTCGAGCTGTGTATAGCGTGAAAATTTCTCGGTCATAGGCAAGATGTCCCGCGTCTGATACACCCATCTGGAGATCATCTGCCACATCCTGCACTCATCTTCTCTTTGGCCTTCTTCCTCTTCATCTCTTCCCCGGTATTTACCCCTCCACGATTGTTCTCTCCAAACTTTCATGACGTTTCAAGTGATCAAACTATTTAAAATTACCTTTGTTTTATCGTCTTTAGTAGCCAACCTTCTTCAATATTCAGTTCTTGCCGTATGGACTCATTTGTTCTTTTCTGTATTAAAGATACTCTTAGAACCAGTCTACAACATGTATATTCACATATATTTATGCGATGTTCTGCTCTTAAAACTCTAACTTTTGTAGTTCTATTTGTTCCACTCTACAATTTATTCAGTTGTTTTAGTTTCTGAAGAGCAATAGATATGCACCTGTCAATTTCCTTTACTGTGTCACCGTTGTTGGTATTTAATGATCCAAGGTATTCGAAATTTTCCACACCTCCAATTTTTCCTCATTAACCATATCTATCTTTCTCCATATTAGTTTTATCTGTATGCATTATTGTAGAAGGCAATGGCACAGTAAATGCTGTGTATATACTGAGAACAGTAATTGAGCGTTCTATAGAAGTAAACAAAGATCTATATCTTTGCTTTATTGACTACACAAAGGCTTTCGATAAAGTGAGACATGTCGACATGATAAGGATGCTTGAAGATCTACAAATTGATGGAAAAGACCTTAGACTTGTAAAAAAACATATATTGGAAACAACAAGCTGCCATCAGAATTGATAACGATGTAGGTCAATATCAGCCTATTAAAAGAGGTGTGAGACAGGGATGTGTAATGTCTCCAGATCTTTTTTCCCTGTACAGTGAAAATATATTCAGAAATATAGAAGATATGGAAGGAATCAACATTGGGGGAAGATACATCAATAACATTAGATATGCAGATGATACAGTCTTGATTGCAGACAATGAACAGGACCTGCAAAATTTAGTAGATGCGGTTGTTGCGCACAGTGAACAACTAGGGTTAGAACTGAATATTAAGAAGACACCGATTATGGTCGTCACTGGGAAGAAGGAAATACCACAATGTGATATACGAGTAGATGGGCATATTCTTAAACAAGTGAATCGATACTGTTATCTCGGCACAGTCATAACATCTGATGGGAGATGCCTTGAAGAGATTAGAACAAGAATTGCCATTGCGAAGGTAGCCTTTTGCAAGATGAAAAACATACTGACCAATAAAAGATATCAATTGAAACGAGAAAAAGAGTGTCGAGGTGCTTCATAGAACCTGTACTTTTGTATGGATGTGAAGCGTGGACAATAAGCAGTCAAGCTGAAAAACATCTGATGGCTGTAGAAATGTGGTTTCTGAGGAAAATGCAAAGAATATCATGGACGGACAGAAAAACCAATGAGCAAGTCCTTCAAGAAACAAATGAAGATCGTAAACTGATTAGAGTCATTAGACGTAGACAGTCAAAATTTTTTGGGCATGTTATGAGAAGAAATGACTTGGAGAACTTGGTGACAACTGGCAAGATCGAAGGAAAGAGACCAAAGGGAAGACCGAGAAGTAAATACCTGGATGTCTTGGCCACATGGCATGGTCGAGACAGGAACACAGAGCTGATCCACGACTCTGATGATCGAGTGAGATGGCAGAACATGACCGCCCACGTTTACCGGCATGGATGGTATGCATTATCTTTGTTTTCACTATGTTAAGATATAAGATGTGATTTTCACTATTATTTTGGGTTGTGGTTATTAGTTTTTCTATACCATTATGTGATGTGGATAGTAAAAACGTCTCCGGGAAGGTTAACCCTGTCAACAAACGCACGCAGAAGTCAGATGTGTCGGCCTAAAGGCGCAGTATCGCAGCTCCGCTGTAAACAGGCACAACGCAATCACATCCGAAAAAAGACTTCGGATGAACACAGAAACAGAATAAGAAGTAAATACGTCATAGGGCGTGTAACACGGTACTTTACATTTGCTGTTGTTGTTTTTTGTTTTTCCAGATTGCACGCGGACTTGAGGGGATTGGGTTAAAGTTTGTTGTGTGTTTCCCCACACATTTGAGGTATGACATTGTCAATATACTGCAGCCCAGTACCCACAGGGGCTGTGTCTACCATCAGCTCCGTGAAGACAAAACATACCAGAATCACGCGAAGAGATGTCTGCTATTCAACATTATGTCTGGAGAGGACAATAACAACTGTGAAGGAAAACATGACAATGATAGTGGGAGAAATTATTATCAACTTCTGTGTTTTCATTAAACTAGGCATTGCATGAATCGGTGTGGCGTACATAATCATAAAGACTTCTGGGGGTCGTCGCTGGAGCTACGGAGTTAGTGCTTTGTACGACGCTTTCGGTGGGCCGCCCTGCGGAAAGAGACCGAGCTATATGGGATAAAACCCGGTGCAATAAAGTGTATTTTCTCGACTTTTAAGACTTTATTTAAGATGACACAGAGCGCTGCTAGCAAGTATTTAGAGAGCAAGCTGTGTGTTTTATCAACGGTTCTCGGTGTGTTGAGAACTATCCCAAAATGGCGCTGTAAATATCCAGGGTCGGCGAAGTTGATTTGGTTTAGAATTTGCAGAAGATATAACACCCAAGTAGAAGTTCTTGCTAGTATGTGTACGTTAACATACGTATGAGGACGTATAAGAGGAGGAATACGTCGTGTTTAAAGCCAGGTTGATGCTGTAGCCATCAGCTTCTGCATGTACTGCAAAAGAAGTAGCAACTATGGGTTTGTCCGACATGCAATGATGACGACTCTTATGTCAATCAATTAATGTGCGCGCGCACCTGTGCGCGTTTGTGTGTGTGTGAGTGTGTGTGTGTGTGGGGGGGGGGAGGGTTAGGTTCAGGATGTGGCCTATGATCCCCGAAGCGGTAGTCCGGAAAAGGTTTGGAACCACTGGTTTAAACATTGAAAAGAAAATAAGAGTGTTTAATAGCATGGTTGTAAAAAGCCAAGGGGGAATAATCTCTCACGATCGCTGTCATCTTAAGTGGGAGCTTACACTGGCTTAAGTAACCATTGAAATGTATTTTGACCAATGCATACGCAAGAGAGAAGGACCAGCGCTGAGAAGAGCAGTCAGAACAAATGGATAATGGCTTACTGCAGAAGGTATATCGGTGAGATATAGAAAGAAATACAACAGAAGACACACAGACAAAAGGCTGTTCATAGAGCAGACGCCCTCTATATTGGGCCAAACATGGAGGTGAAAATAACATAACAGAAGTGCCTGAAAAGAGAAGTCAACTGTCAAAATGTCATTTATTGACAATATAGTACCTTGCGGAGTATGGCAGAGGAGTTTTTCAGCCTGGGGAATTAGGGCCGCCTGGCTAGTGCAGTCGCCGCGAACTGCGCAGGTTAGGTTTTTCTTTTTGCCCCCGACAAAAAAAATCCCACACCTTACCAAGGGATCGAACCTGGGTCTCCCGAAGCAGAGTCCGGCGTTCTAGCCACTCAGCCAGCCGCTCCTCGAAAAGAGAAATAATGTATTGAAATGTCTAAGCTAGCAGAAGAAGTAAAGAATCGACCAGAAGACTGTCTTTACAACAATACAGCCTTGACCATGACTAAGAAAGGATGGTTGCTAGATGGTAATTAAACTTCTGGAATAAACTGTAACTCTCCCCACTGCATTGAACGTCAGGCATCAGACCCAGAACAAGATTTCCATCTTTCGGAGTGAGGCTGGTGTAAAAATACCCCCCCCCCCCCCCAGCAACCCGGTGCCAAAGTACCATCTCAACGGCGTCTGTATTATAAGGCTCCCCTTCCCCAGCTCAGAAACCAGCAGAATGTGTAGACAAGCGCCGACACTTTACACCTGCGGAAAGACATATTACAATGGAACAAGGTCTTGATTCAACACAACACAGACAGACTGGCTGAGGTTAGGCTGAGATCGGTAGTAGTGTTTCCTCTAGGGACTTTCTTGATTCAACACAACACAGACAGACTGGCCGAGGTTAGGCTGAGAGATCGGTAGTAGTGTTTCCTCTAGGGACTTTCTTGATTCAACACAACACAGACAGACTGGCTGAGGTTAGGCTGAGAGATCGGTAGTAGTGTTTCCTCTAGGGACTTTCTTGATTCAACACAACACAGACAGACTGGCCGAGGTTAGGCTGAGAGATCGGTAGTAGTGTTTCCTCCAGGGACTTTCTTGATTCAACACAACACAGACAGACTGGCTGAGGTTAGGCTGAGAGATCGGTAGTAGTGTTTCCTCCAGGGACTTTCTTGATTCAACACAACACAGACAGACTGGCCGAGGTTAGGCTGAGAGATCGGTAGTAGTGTTTCCTCCAGGGACTTTTCTTGATTCAACACAACACAGACAGACTGGCTGAGGTTAGGCTGAGAGATCGGTAGTAGTGTTTCCTCCAGGGACTTTCTTGATTCAACACAACACAGACAGACTGGCTGAGGTTAGGCTGAGAGATCGGTAGTAGTGTTTCCTCCAGGGACTTTGTGTATTGTCGATAGACTCCAACGCATCCCTGCAGTGAGTGAATAGAAAATGGACGGCGGACCCGTAAACAAAAGCAGACAACGAAAAGACCATTATATAATTCAGATAAACAAATTAATAATGAAACCATACATCTAAAGCTACTAGACATTAGCAAGTTGCAGGAGACAGATTGGGTATAAGTGGAAACTAAACCGTGAATTTTATGTCATTCACAACATGGTGGCTCTACTGACCTCTTCATATTTGCCCAGCACGTTTGGGGGCCCACAGACCAGCATCAAGAGATGGAAGGAGAACAGCAGTAAGTACAGACTTAGCCACCTGTCTGTGTAGGAGTCCTTAATGGAAGCAAAACGTAGGAACACTAACTAATGAATAAAATTTAGTGGAACTGCAGTAAAGCTGTGAAAGTGTAAACAATATAAAATGACCCAAAGTAGTGCAGCTTTACATAACAGAGTTAAGACATATACAGAACGCACCCCATACTTCACTAGCACATCCAATGTGATTGCTCAGATGCCCTTGCCAGACCATTGGCCGTCCTCCTACCCCGCCCCCTTCCTTCTATGTGCTCACTGAACCGTAACACCCAGCGCCGGGCATCGGAATACATCGGAGATTGTCTTAGTCACTTGCAGATCCGAACGGTGAGGTGAGTATGCACGTTTTCTCTATTAACATTTTTTTCAATTAAACATTTTCTTCAACTAACATTCTTTTCAATTAACAGTTTTTTAATTCTCATTTTCTCCTCATTGCTACAATTTTTCCATGCTTTTGTTCTTCTCGTCCTGTCGTCACCTTCTGATGTAGTCACAGGAGGTCTCCTTGACTAACTATATGTTGTGTTTGTGAATGTGTTTGTTTGCTGATGAAGGCTAATCGCCGCAACGTTCTGTATGTGTCTTAACTCTGTTATGTAAAGCTGCACTAATTTGGGTCATTTTATATTGTTAACACTAACTAAGCATGTGTGTGGAAAGAGACGACAAGGGGGATTGGCGTGAAACTGGCTGCCCAATCCCGTAGACAATTTTAGCTGAAAGATCTAACCAATCATGAGAAAGCCTACAAAGTGTTCCTCGTCACCTGGTTTTAGGCCTATCCTCCCTCGGGAAATGAAAGAAGGAAGCAGTAGAAGACACTGCACGAGGGGGAGCCCTTGTATGCCAGGCAATCCTATGAAGAACAGATTTGAAAACCTAGCTATGGGGTGGTTGAAAAGAAGCAGTTTTATTCACCAGGCCAACTGACTTTGCAGGGAAACCACTGATCTGCCCACAGTTGTTATACCCCTGAATAGGACAAATTTCGTGGAAATAGGAACATAGACTATCACTACAAATCCAAATAAAAGTGAAAGGAATATTCGACAAAGAAGAACAGAACAGTGTACAACGCAGAACAGCCACTCTCAGTTTCCCTGATGACGAGTCTACATAGATGCATTAGCACAAAATGCTGTTCGAAATGGAGGGGCGGGAGTGTACATAGAATACCCAAATAATACTATGAACACGGCCAGAGTACCATCATAAAAGAAATGCCATAACTATGATGCAGAAATCTAGGCAATCAAGATAGCAACAGAGAAATTAATAAATACCAGCCATTGAAAACAACCTGTGGTGCTATTGACGGATGCGAAATCAGTACTTGAGGCGCTCCTGTCTGGGAAATTGCCAGACCTATGGACACTTCTTTCTGAACTTGGCAGTCAGCGCAAGGTCACTATACAGTGCATACCGTGTAACCGCGGAGTACCCGGAAACAACAAACTGACAAATTGGCTAAGGAATGAGCAACGGAAGAACAACCTGGTATACCCTTACAACAATTTTACTATGACAAGAGAACTCTCACAAGAGAAAAGAACCCGTAATTTTCATCATTTATTATATCTATATAAATGAAGTTGTTGCATATACATGTAATAACATACAACAATCAATGCAGTACAATTATCCAGATTATATACATATTCATCTCTAACTAATTATCTATCTCCTGGCTGTGCCACTGTATCATACATGGTCCTCAGAGTTGCATCCGTTCTTAATTATAAATATTGGGCCTATTCTGCTGGCCTAATCTGTGGAAAGAAACTGGGTACACCCTGGTTGGTTTCCCATCCAGTTCTTGGATCTCGCTAGCATTCAGTCAGTGTGGAATATTCTGGAGAGTTCTTTTATTTTTTTCCCCGGTTTTATTTAATCTTTTGGCTCACTGTGTTTCTTCCACCTATACCTAGGAAAAAGGATATTTAATACCTGTCCTGGAAGGGTGGTGAAAATTGGCAGGAAGTTGCTGTGGAATAGTATTTGGCCTCACTATCTCAGCTGCCTCACTCAGTTAAGTGGCTACTGCATTCAGTCAAGCTGCTACAACTACTTTCACAAAGTGCTGCATTCACAAAGTCAGGTCTGGATAATGACCACTACATGAAATTTTAGCATCCATCATAAATCTAAAAATATCAGCAATATGAACATCAGAACTGAAATGTTCTATATTTTTCTCAAGAACATCACAAAGAAAATACCTAAAAGAATTGTGATCCTAGGAAAATAACAGTGGAAGGTAAAGAGTCTTGGTGCTCTCAAATAGTTATCCACAACATAATTGGTTGCTCTCCATTCCATCTTCCATTATATGGTGTTCAAGTTTTAGACTAGCAGATGTGCAGTTTCATCTTCATCTATGCCTTGTCCTCAGGTCTACCGGTTAAGTAATACCTTGATTGATTTGGAATTGACAACTATGTTTCCCATCCCATTCTGTACCTAGTTAATTCTCTTCTTCATCTTTTTCTATTCAAGAAAAAGGGTCTCATACATTAAGGGCTTTTGAAAATCAGTTCCCATTTCAATGAGTATTTGCTTATAAACAATATAAGCACATTATGGTATCATTCTTGTATAGCATTCAGGTGTATTCTTCTTCATTAAATGCTTCAAGAGAGAAGTTTTCTTCCACTCTCATGGATGTAATATTTATTATTATCATCAACATCATCATGGTTTCCTTATATTATTATAATTACAATCATTATCATTATTACCATGCTTATGACATTAGAAATCATTACATCATTCTAACACTATCGTCATAATCATTATTACACCATTATCATTATTATCATGCTTATGACATTAGAAATCATTACATAATTCTAACATTATCATCATAATCATTATTACATCATTATCATTACATTCATCATATGTGTTAACAGGAGTGACATGAACTACAAAGAGGGATTTTGCTTAAATAACAAACACATATGCGGGTAGTATGCGTAATGTAAGACATTGGTTCTGTCGTGCTTAGCGCAAAACCAGATGAGGTACTTTTGCTTTCTTTCACCCCAAACAAAAGGGAATCCCAGGGTATGACGTCACAACCAGGGGTTCACTGTGTTGCGCCGAACATTCAGGGGGTTTCTGTGTGTTGCGCCGTAACTCGGTGCGCAATTCTATGCGGCGGCGGTGGTGCGCTATTCTTTCACTTTCCGGTTAGGGTTAGGGGGTAGGGTTAGGATTAGGGTTAGGGTTAGTGTGTGTACCCTACCCCTAACCCTAATCCTAACCCTACCCCCTACCCCTAACCCTAACCCTAACCGGAAAGTGATTGCAGGACCGATGCAAATGAGGATCGAAGGGAGACAGAAACGGTTGCCACAGCCCAAAGAAACAACAATGTGGTGTGGGGCAATTGAAACGAACTGACACGCACTCCACCGGAACACAGAGGAGATCACCGTCGGCGCTAAATACAGCTGGTGACTCTAAATATAGCTGGCAAAGTTTGTTTGGGGTGAAAGAAAGCAAAAGTACCCCAGATGATTATAGCATGAATGATATTTTATACAAAGTGTTGTTATGCGCCGGAGTGTACTAAATTATTATTTAGTTTATGGGTTACACCGAACCAGTTCTCTGGTGATATTCATGGCATTTCACATCAAGTTGCCGGCTATCATGAGATTGACTGTTGGCCTATACTCCCTCTCTCTCAGCCTGTAACTTCACTCACTCACTCAAACTCCTCATGCATCAGTCAACATATCCATTTGTGCATGTGGGGTCAATTCACTCATCTCAGACATCATTCATATGTATGGATGATCATTTCACTCAGTTTATAGACACATTCATTTCGGTATGGGTGATCATATAGGAATCATTCATCACACATCCTTCTTATTGGCATGTAAGATGGGTAATTATACTTATGTGATTTCCAATAATAACTTACATGTTTACCATCATTGATATCACAATGAAATAATCTTCTAGCACAATCACTCATCACACACATATCTGTAGGAATAACAATTATAGCTATGTAGGTGCTTTACACAGAATACATTCACAGATGTTTAACAATAATGAAACACACATGACACAAGCATGCTCTTCAATGACATAGCCATGTGATCATTAGGCACACTTATGAAATTCACCCAGGATTTAGCAACATGAAATCCATGAGTCACCACATGCTCTCATCAAATACATACAATTTATGTGATATACTCCAATTCACATTCAGGCATTATGAATCATAATCATTCTTGCATGGCGGTTGATTACGCACTATTATGTGGCACAAATATTATTATTCCCCATGTTTGACAACATTGAAATACATTTGCCTCACCAATTGGGTGCTTTAACTCAACACATAAAATTATGATCCCTGTAGAATCTATTTGGTTCTCATATGTTCATGAATTACAAGAAAATTATTTGTTTGTCCTTGGGCTCATGTCAAAAAGTAAATCTACTGACTAATGTGCTCAAATCTACTTGACTAGACACATTACACTAATTTCTCTATCAGTGCTGGCACAGGTAAACTAGTTTTAAATCTTACCAGTGGGCACATGTACCATATGTTCTTACCACTGTACTAAGAATTCTGAGTTTCCTTAAGTCTTAAGTTACCTCTAATTCATTCTAGATTGAGTTTCATGCTTAAGAAATAAAATGTATAACATGTGTTTAATGTTTATCCATTAACTAAGTTGTTTAGCTGGGAGAAAATAAAACACTGTAGTTTTCTCCTAATGTAAGTTTATCTTATGACTATGATAACTGAGTATAATATTATTTTGTTTCTACTAGATTAATTTCTTAAGAACTCACTATTCTAAATCATTATAGATTGAGTTGCTTAAGAAATAAAATGTATAGCTTGGAATAATGCTTATTCATGTAACAAAACGCCAGTGGCCCATGTCCTCATGCCTTCTTTGAGTTTGGGAAAACAGTGGGAAACATCTTTCGGGAACCCTCAGTTCTCCTATTCGCTCAATTCCCATGGAAGATAGTTCTCTTGGTTATTTTTACAACCCGATCTTCTTAAGAAAACTATTAGAAGTCTGACTTTTCTTCGGGAAAACCCGATACGGCGCCTTCACCAAATACGCACTAGTGCAATTTCTTTGGCAATCAATGTCCGTCTAAACACCAACCCTTGGTTCTCTGCACTATGTATTGAAAAATTAAAGATTTTGACATCTTTAGTGCAGCATTCTGGTGGAATTTTTAAGGGTGGAGAAAGGTAAGAGTGGGTTTTATTTATTCATGCCCGACCTTGGCCTACAAATCTCTATTGTCTCGACTGGTGAGACGAATTGGCGAAAAGCCAGTCGTGCCATATCAGGAGGGGGACGAAAGCTGGCCAACCAAGCTAGGCGTCTTATTCTTGGCCTAGCCTTGGAACGAATCTGAGCACTATATTTGACTCGATGATTTTGCTTGTTCTTGGCAGCGAATGGGCTGTTATTATCTTTCTTCCTACAACCTGAACTCTGTATAACGTCAGCTTTAATTAGCATCTAAACATGACATATCTACTGTCTGCCGGAATGAAGGGAGGGCTCCGTGGGGACGGACACCACCCACCTCTGTTCTATTTACCTAGGGCGGAAGAAGGTCCGCACTGTGCTGTCTCTTTCATCTTTTAGCAAATATGGTAGCCGGGTGGACCAAATAGGCATTGGTAGGTAAGATGAGTCAAGTGAGAGAAATAGACCACTTCATCTCACTGGGAAGGACAATAACTCATCGAAACAAAATCATTTATGCGAGGCACAGTCTGTGCATTGCGGTGATGGCTCAGACGAGAGCAGCAGCCGGAACGTGTGGTGTCTTCTTTCCTACACATATTAAAGGAGAGGGGAACACACATAATTACCCACACACACGCACACACAATAGAGTTGTCGTGAGAAAGGCGGGATTGCAAGTGAGAGGGAAGCCGGAAAACGAATGTGCCCAGTACCAATAAAGGCATGGCATGAGAGAAGAGAGTGAATCTTGTATGAAGAGAATATGTAATGTGCTGAGGGTAAAACAATCGGACCTATACAAGCTGGAGGCCTAGTCTGGAAAGGACGTAGCCAATCCAGGGGCTACCTGACAGGTCAGGCCCATTCACTCGGGCCTCCTATCTAATTATTTTGGTGAGGTGTATGTCAAATTTATTGAACTGAGGCCCTATTGGTCCTCAGGATTGTGGTACTTGAGTCAGCCCAGTCGCTCACTAATCTCTGTCATCTCCAGGGTCCTCCTGGAAGTGAAAGGAGCAGAAGGGATCTGCAAGGCCACGAGATAGTCACCTTACGCCATTCTCAGGTGAACCATGGACTTTAGGGAGCAATTACTCCAATCAATGGATAGAGGTCCGATTAGTCCTGAACGAGTGGCATTCTTCAGTACCAGATCAACGCATATCACATCGTCAACATAGGAGTAGCTGACCCTATGTTCCTGGCTGGACTTACGCCTAATTCTCAGTCATAACCATCCTTGTCAGTGACAGTGAAAAGCACATACCCATTCCCTATTCACGAACTGTTCCCCTTGTATCAATTCCTACCCAACATCGTGCCAAGTGATACCATGGGGCTTCGAAGAACAATATACTGAATATGTAGAGAGGTCCACTCAAACCTGGAAGCCTGGTTCTACAGCGGCCTGTTGTTCGCACAACCTACCTGGAAGGAAGGAACTGAAGGCATACTCGGTGAGGTGGATGTGGACTGACATGACAGTGTTCGTAATCTTGGGTCTATGATGAACATAATTATGATGCTCTATGTCTGGACGAGAATTATCCTCCTCGGTCTGTTTGTAGATGCTTATCTGTTTTAACTGCCTTGATATTTTCCTGTGCTTTCCTGTATTAAGTTATTAAATTGAAGTTATAGTTTACTCTGACGATCGCAATGTTATATGTTGTCAGCCAGAAAGACACCTCAGGGAGTAGGCCCCGAGGTCGAGAGAGAGAGAGAGAGAGAGAGAGAGAGAGAGAGAGAGAGAGAGAGAGAGAGAGAGAGAGAGAGAGAGAGAGAGAGAGAGAGAGCGAGTCCGGGAATGGAGGAGGGTTGGCAGGCAAAGACCTATCCCAGCCAGGGCTAAAGAATAATATTGAAGCATTGTAACAGGGGTATTTGGGACCCTCCACGTAACTTGTTACAATACATTACCTCAGTTGTTTACTTTGGGAGAAAATAAAACTCACCATGGTTATCCTTAATGAATAGTTTATCTATAAACTATAACAATTAAATATATTATAATTAACTTCTTAAGGACTCACCACACGTGTTCAACAAGTCGACTTACCAACTCCTCTTCTGGGAAAAAGACACACTAATCTAAGATGTAAAATAAATTAAATATGGTGTTTACCTTATTTATCAGAATGATTTCAACATGTCGACACGTTTCATGATCTGAATGAGATGCAATTTCTCACATGCGATGTCGTAGGCTGAGGATTTTCTTTTCTCGTCAATATTGAAACTCTCTCACCCCTTCCCCTGTTTCAGATCTATGTCTCCATGCTGGCTGATGGGCAAACAGGCCATGTCGCTTTGCGTGCTGCTATTTATACGGTGCCTTTTCCGGTTTACATGTTTCATTGCCAATGAGTATATTACATCTTGGATCGTACAAGTGTGGAACAAACAATCCTGTTGCAGTGTTTAGGCTTTAATTGTCGATGGGAAATTACAGCATGTTACGTTTGTGAAAATAATGTATACCACAACGACCACCACCTTATGGATATACAAGAACAAATCATTACTCTTTACCTCAAAACAGGACACAATATATTACGCAACCACAGGTATACAAAATTCAAGATTGGCTAATCAGCCATATGGATTGCTGCCGCAGATAGCAGATCGCATACTCCAAAACTGCCCAAAATACAACATATCTAGGCAAACCGTCTGACCTAGAGAAACCACACACACACACACACACACACACACACACACACACACACACACACCACACACACACACACACATACACACACACACACACACACACACACACACAAACGACAGCTAAATTCATACAAGAGACAACATTCCAGTTATAGACAAATTTCAAGAGAACGAAAGAAGAATAAGACTAGCGAAAAGCAAAACACACCCAAAAATCAGTCCAATATTAGTGCATAAAGCGAGCGAACAAAACAAAACAAAATAAACATAACATAGGATAGAAGATTTCTTGTGGAAATTAGAATAAAACTGGTAGTTACGAACGTAGCCTTTTGCAATCTGGTAAACAATCTTACCGGTAAACGTGCTTTCAATTGCTGTAAGAACCAGATTGTTCAAGTGCTGATTAGCGACTACACTGTTACATGCGCGTGAATGAAACGTGCACATAAGCAGACACGCTAAGAAACATCTTATTGCAGTGGGAATATGTTTTCTGGGGTAAATGCAAAGAATATCATGGACCGACAGAAAAATTAATAAGGCAGTCCCTCTTGAACCAGATGAGAACCGTAAATTAAATAGATAATGTATTCGTGGACAGTTAAGGCATATTAAAAGGAGAAATTGATTTGAAAACTTAGAGACAACTGGCAAACTTTGTGCGAAAAGAGCAGGAGGATGACAATGGGACAAATACCTAGATGCTTGCCCACCCTGCATACTCGCAACTAGAACACTGATTTGAGATTCCGGCGATTGTGTGATGTGGGCGCACATGATCACCCACTCTTGACGACATGTTACACCATGATGCAAAATGAGACATTATATTTATGTCTTGTTTTCAGTATCATGTTCAACCCTCCTGGGTTAAAATTTGTGTATATATTATACGTTGTACATAGCTTAGCACTCTTTTTGTAGATATAAAAAAAATAGATATTGTTTTTCTGTTTCATAGAAACAAGTTGTGCCTAAATGTGCAATTAAAGTAAATGACGTTATTTTGGGGTAAGTGCAGAAATTCAGATATCTAGTCCCATGGATAACATGAGCTGGAAGACGTATAACAGAGAAAAAGGAGAGAATAACAGAATAAGACAAGCATAAACTGCATTCAATCAAATGAAGAGCATTTTGTGCAATAAGTCCTTGTAAGTGTGACATTACCATGTGTAAAGCCACTACACCATTCTGATTAGCACTAATAATAAAACCGCCTCAACGTTTAGAACCTTACAGTATGAGGCCATCTGATGCAATTTATGGCACCAGGAAATCCCAAAAGGAGTGGTTGTATTTTTGTAGCATGGGCACAAAGAGAGAGAGGCTGATTTAATTTGCATAAATATTTCTGATTTTTGTGACGGTCGAAATAATGAAATTCTAAGAGCAGGCTGTGAATTTGTTTTGGAGTAAATATGTCCTTCTATTAGCATCAGGTGGTGGATTGAGTAGCATAACTGTTGGTACCTAACGATGGAGCTTCAGTCTCATGAATGGAGCAATCATCCGTGAAGGATGAGCCTTCGCCTTTATACTGTAGAGGACAGTTTGTTAACATTTTTCATTCAAAGATACTCTGTGTCACCATAGAATGAAGATAAGTGAAAGCCATATTCCCCCAGTGACCAAAGGCCAATCGATTAGACCAGTCAACCAAGAGTACCAAAGATTTTCAATATCCACCCCAATTAGAGGGAATAATCAGAGAAATATATAGTTAGCTCCAGAAGAGAAGAAGGTCAACTTATTCTATTGTGCCAATACAGTGCATAGTGATAAAGAGTTTCAAAACAGAACAATATAGTTAATCACAAGTGATGGATCAATACATTATAGTTAATCACATGTGATGGATGGTTATAACCAATTATGTCTTTTGTGAATATTGGTTGTGTATATTTGAGATGCCCGTCTAGCATACACCTCCCCTATTATTTCATTATAATATTATGATCTTGTAATACGGAGTTGTTCAATTTTATTGGAGACTTGTGTATAACTTTGTTGGGTAATAGGCGATAATGCTACATCACTGAACAACAAATCAAGAGAGCTGTGCGTGGCAGGGGTACTACTCGTCTTCAGTCTAATCAAAGTTTTAACCAGAATGA